>JABUQX010005118.1:25000-47500 GCA_015478945.1 Trachelipus rathkii
ATTGAAATGTTTATGTATGTTAGGAAAAATCAATTATCCCAATTCAGCTTCAATAGATTTTATTACACTTTAAAAATCATATTCATCTTAAAAAACTAATTTAGGTCTTTAAAAGTTGATATTTCTAACGTCCTCAACTATTTTCTACCTTCCATTACACCAAATATTACCGTTTTCATGTACTAAAGAAATATTTTACGTATGTGTCCTTCTAAAGCAAGAGTCTCTCAGTCGAAAAGAGTTTTACTCCCGTATAAATGTATAGTACGTTGGCAACGAATTGTATATGGTTAATTTCCCTCAGTCTAACAATAATGAACTAAATGAGAATATAATTTATGAGGTCAAGCATTCATTATTTTATGACCTTGAAGAATTTCTAATAAATATATTTGACTAAAGAAAAAATTTATAAGCTTATACAGTGCAACACAACTGTTTTCTATTTTTTTTTTATTATAATTTTAAAATTCTATAGAGCGATTAAACCACTGTTAGCTACTTCAGCATCAAAAATCTAACCTTTTTAATGTTTTTTTATTCTCTTTTTTATTCTTCTCACTAACAGGAAAAACGTAAAACACTTATGCATTTTACTTGCAGCTGGCAAAAGGTTTTAGATCTTATGTTAACCATGAACTTGACAACCAAAGCACTGCAATCCATCTTTTCGTTAGTATTCATGTTCTGTTGGTCTCGTCGAAATATTTTACTAGCTATTTCAAATGAAGTTTTGTGAGCGATTTCTACAACCAAACCATTTGAATATTTACACAACGAACGGACACTAGTATTTTAAGGTTAGAATAACATTTCCCGAATGTTTCTCGACTTCATTGTGTGCTACCTTCATGCAAGATTTCCTAGCACACTGATGCGAAGCACAAACGTTTTTGCTACAGAACAATGTAAAGTACAAATATAACATCACCCTGAAAAAAGTCTTAGTTAAAATACTATTTTATGTTACTAAAATTTTCGTGATATTTTTAATCTCTCTCTTTTCCCCTCTAATGTGCTACTCTTTCAAATTCCTTTGTATTCCCCATCAACCTTTCTTTAGAGAAGGGGTTTGAAATTTCGTATCCTGATTTTTCTCTTATAAATAAAAGTAATTTTCGTTTCTTTTAGGTTGCACTGTATACTGAAGAGCTTTCCTGACTTTTAAAGATCTCTTCTTCGGAGCCCGCAGGTTACAGCTTCTTCCAGAATTTTCGTTGTTCTCAAGGTATCTCATTTTGTGTTCTCTCTTGAACTATAATTGCATATTAATCCTGTATCCAAAAACGTGTTAGTTATACAAATGCGACCACGGACCGAACACGTAATCTCTAGTAATTACAGAAAACAACAAATAAGGGTCTATTTAGGAAATTAAATTATCAAACATCTTTACCATCTTGGGGTAAAAACATTTTAACTTTCATTGTAAGTTTGCGGTAGGGGAAATAAAGTCCTATCGTTTTCTGTTAATAATAAAATAGATCTCGTTATCCAAGACCTATTTTTCATTCACCTAAAGATTATTTCGTCTCATAATTTAGCGCATCTGATAGACGCACCAAATAAAGACCAAAATTGAAAAAATTTAATCTTACTTCAAAGGAAAAAAAATCTTTTTCACCTTTGCGCCTCTGATCGTAACTTATTAATCATAGCACATATACACTCTCTGCACCACACACAGCGCACACATACACACACACACAACATTATTCAATAGTAACACTTAATCACAGGTCCTGTTATATATATATATATATATAATATATATATATACCTTAATAAATTTACCTTTCATATAGTGAGACAGTATATACTATATATATATAAATATATATATATATATATATATATATAGTAATATATTATAATACGAAAGGAGGATTAAAGAGGTAGATTAGAAGAGGTAAAAACATTCGTACGTTGAAGGTAAAATATTCCTCAATGAAAAACGACGTTGTCGTACCTGAAATACCTTTGCTGAGATATCGCCTTAAAAGTTTAGTGTTTTAACTAATCGTATAAACGTCATTCTCTTTACTGCCACTACATTACATTCAGTACATATATAGTATATAATATTACTATACTATATATATTTATATATATAATTATATATATTATATATATATACATATCTATATAGTATATATTATATTATATATCATATATTATATAGTATATTGTGACTTTGGGTGTATATAAAAGGTAAGCGGCTAGAGAGGAATCGACCAGAGTTGAGGAAAAGTCTTTTCCATTTTCAGTTGAAAGTCCGACATCAACCAATTCACTGAAAATTTAACTAAGAAAACTTAATGAAGGAAAACAGTTCCGGATTTGACCAGTAGAGCACTTATAAGGAATGAGCAGATAGGTGGAATACCACAATCGTTAAGGTGGAATTGTAGTAGAGAAAAAAAGAAAGACGAGACTTTGTGAAGGGATGATTCACACGAACTTTTTTCAAAGGAGGATGAATAACCTAAGATGTAGCTAGATAATTGAAGAGCAGCATCTGTGTGATATACGAGAGAGATATTAAAAAAGATAGAGAAGCGGAAGTGATCCGACGCCCGAAGAAATTGGAGAAAAACAAGGAGAGCGAGAAGGCAGCAAGAAAGGGTATGAAAAAGTTTGACTCTAGCCGCGAATTTCAAGAAGTGCATGAGCGAGCGGCCCGCCAAAACTGTTGCGTGTAAAAAGTGAATCTATATAATGGTATTCTCGCGAAAAAGCTGGATATAATCATATTTAAACAGGAATATTGAGAGAAAAATTAATATGTAGTATAAGTAATTCGTCTTTATTCTTACGTTTTTATACGAATAGTCTCTAATTGCGGAGAGAGGACGATATCTGATTAAATAGTATCGCTATAGCAGCTTACCCAGAGAATGCTCTATGCTTTTCCTAAGCGAGACGCCGATTCAGAAGGTTCTTTATATGATAAATACAAACATTCTGGTCACTTAAGTGAGAGAAGACCAATCTTTATGTTCTCGGACGAGATTCTGCGCGAGAAATGGTGTTTTGTTGCTTGGTAGTTTAGAGATTATGGTTAGCGAGTATTAAACAATTTCTCCTAATCATACGCGTCCTGTGTATATCAAAAAGCTATTTTTAAACAAGCCTCATCGAACTATCAGAATGTATAGGTTATATTATAAGCACGAAATGTTGTTTAGTTTACACGGCCAGAAAAAAATATAGATTCTCCGCGGAATTTACATACATTTATTACTCCTAGAAGTGTGTCGCGCTATAAGCTCGTCCGAGAAAACAGATTGGGATGCTGACAAACTGCTTTGCATGCGCAGTATGGCCCGACTCTAACACCTGTTTCGGTTCTTAGCAACAAAGATCAGAAGCTCTTACGGGACCACAGAGAACACAATTTGTCGTTACTGTTGCAAAAAATGAGTAAATGTTTATATTATATATTCTCCCACTCTGCCATGCGTGAATATAGTTCAAGAACATGAAGAGATCATGATATACTACAAAAGTTGGGTTCCATAAGAGGAAGATGCGCAGGCCTATCGTAATGGAAGCCAAACTCGAGAGATATTTGCTTCCGATAAATGTAAGCACGTCGATGGCTCTCATCACAGCATATTAATAAAAGGTAATTAAAAAAAATAGTGTATCAGTGTGCCAAGCCCTATGTGTCTCTGTGCTGGCGATACGCCTTGGCTTCTTGTTCGTGTCTTAGGCATAAAAGAAAAAAGGAGGCACCTACTGAATGATATATTTTGATAAAATAGTTACCACTCTTTAGTTTCATATATAATGTGCATGTGAGATATATAGAAGATACGTATTCGTCTTGCTACCCGCCACTCCTCCACACTCTCATCCCGCGTGAGACCGTGAGAGCCAGTTCACCACCTTCACGTCTAGGATATATCCAATTCTCCACAGTATATCAATATAATATTTAAAATAAATAAAAATATCGTATCGTTCAATACTATACTATACTATATATTATAAAGAATAATTAAGTATAGCTATTATACAATAGTGCTTATAATTCTATAGAATAATCTAGATAGCCGAAACCAATTTATTATATATACCTAAATATTATATAATTGATTTACTAAGTGGCGTCTGTTACACCATATGTTTATATATAGGAAAGGTGATGAAATTAAAAATAACGGCTCAATTCATAATGCAGATTAATATTATAATGCATCTTTTATAGTTTAAAACTAAACCTACAAAATTAACAAATCCATTTCCAATAAAGGTCAAATATGATATACACTTTGCCTAATCCGTTTATAGACATGGAATTATAGCACTACTGTAAACATTAATACCAAAAGTTTATTCTTCCATAAAGCCTCCAAAAAATACCACTTTGATTTTTAGCATGGCCCTTTCATAAATCGAGCTTATAGTCCTTATCTTCTTTCTTTATCTGAACACAATGCCACATCAAAGTTATTCTAGTATTGCCACTAGTTTTATAAGTCTTTCCACAGAAGTAGCCTCCTTTTATCCAATGCTTGTTGAAAATTTTCCAAATTTCTAATTATTTTGATAAATTGTACTACTATGACGCCAATCCTTCGTCTGCCAATACAGTAATATTTTTTTATTTTTTATCAGTCATTACCACCACTCACGGGCTAGCCCCTTTTGAATTATAGAAAATTTCCTTTATTTACATAATTTGAATAAGGTGGATGTAGATGTAGCTCATTGTGATGAAGATTCGTCAAATTGAATACTCAGGTGATGGAATTGACTGAGTTATTTAGATATTGAGTAATGTATAGGGAACCTCTCTAGTAAACTGAATCACTTTTAGATAAGTGATGACGAATTAGTCTTGAAAATCTTATATAATATAAATATTATATTGCATTTATCAAAGAGACAGTCTAATTTATACAATCATAAAATATCTGTCTATATGCAGACATTGTAATTTACTGTGTAGGCGCGTTATAGCCGCATATGATAAGTCAATATTATATTAGCTAACTATAGATGAACTACTAATACTACCTAAGTCACTACGTTAGATTACCTATTACCTTATATACTATTAGCACTACTATATATAATTATCAGGCCCAATAGTATTACTCTATATATATAAGATATATATATATATATTTTACAACAGGTTCGAATATGGTTTATTTCCCATTTAAAGAATCATAGTAACACTCATACATTAATCTAAAATACATTACGTCTGTTTACTCTATTCTACTTTCTCCTCTCCTCGCTCCTCCGTCTCCTCTCCTTTACCTCCTCTTTCTTCTTCCCTTTGTTGGTGGAACAAAAGTGGAAAAACGCCATCCCAACCATGAGAGATAAATAACAAGTATTTAATCTACTTAAGGGTGAAAGAAAGATTTAAAAGAGCACCATTTTAATTTGTCAAACCTTTTAACAACCACAGATACAATTACAAAATTGCATCTTTTGGTCATGCCAAAAGAATCCTTACGAAGCTTAAGTACAAAGCTGCAAATTCCTTAAATGAAACTTTACCCTCACTCTTCTAACCTCAATGATAATGACACACACACAACACGGGCATATATATAGTATATATCATTATAATATATATATATTATATATATATAGATTATTATATATTAATATAATATATATATATATAATATATATTATAATATATATTATATTAAGTATATATATAATAATATATATATAATATTATAATATATAATATAAGTGGGGGAAATGAAGGGAGAGGATAATATTTTCTGTTTGAGAGAGAGAGAGAGAGCGAGAAGGTATGAAGAGAAGGGAAAGTGAGAGTATCAGAAATGAAGACTAGAAGAGTTTCTTTGTTTCTCATACACTAATTATGATACATTGGTGTTTGCTTTTACACCTTTCCATTATCGAGAATTAAAAGCAAAATGCTTGCCAGAACACTTTATATCAATTACTCTTTCCTTACTTAATTATAAAAACGTTAAAAAGAAATAATTCGTAACTGGCAACTCACATGACAAGACAAAATGCGGAGCAGTTAAATTCGTACCTCCCAATGAGTATCATATGGCAATAGCCATGTGAAGTAATGAGTGGTATCAGGTGCAACCCTTGGAGGGAGATCTCCCCCCACCCCAACAAGTGCCATCATTTTCCCCCTGCCCTTGTAGATCCTACCCTCTCAATACCCACCCCGAAGTCCTTTACTCGTCGTCTGTTAAATGTCGCCAGTTTCATTTTACGTTACTCTTAATTTTTTCTCATTTATTATGTATGTTCTCCTCGTTTTTTGTGAAGAAAACGATGTTGTTGCCTCTCAGGAGTGAATAAGTATTCTAATTATTCCTTTGTGGTTCGTCTCACGTTACTTCTGCGAACAAAAGACGATCCTAACTCTTTGTAGAGAGGAAAAACTTATTTTTTTTCTTCTTCTTTATTAGTGAGACGATAAATAATCAAAGGTTCTTCTTTACGAACGTCTTTTCAAGATGAATTCTTTTATGCAATCTATTTGTTAACTTGTTAGTCTCTGTTAACTTATTTTTTGTCACTCTCCTTAAGCAATATATATATATATATATATATATATATATATATATATATATATAATATACTGCATATCTATATAAATACCTCTATATATATTAATATATATTATATATATATATATTATATATATGTTATATATTATATAAGTATAATATAGTATATAATATATATAATATATATATAATTATATATATATATATTATTTATATTATTATATATTATTATATATATTAGTATATATATTATATATATAATATATATTTTTATATATCTATTATATATATATATATTATATATATATATATATATATATATATATATATATATTATACTGCATATCAAAACTCCTTCAGCCGATTTCAGAAAAACTTACTGAAAATGCCAGAAATGAGTTGTAATCAAGGTAAATAAATGTTAATGAAAACTACCGGACTCGCATAAAAAAAAAATTACACGTACCCAAAATTTTATTTTAAAAACATTTGTCTACGGATAAAATGGTAAAAAATTTGCATTTCCTAATTACAATATATTTCTAATATTTTCAATAGATTTCATTGAAATCGGAGAAAGGCTTGAGGATTATAAGGTCAAATGTATATCAGTGGCGGCATTTTTGAGACAAGGGAGGCTGTGCCTCATATTTAATCACAGAACCCAATGGGTAGAAACTAGAGAGAGGAGGACCTTCTTTGCTCACCGTCTTTGATTACATATACACAAAAGGTAATAGGATTTACATTTGAATAACACTTTTAAAAATGTCAGAATCACTTCAAATTACAAGGAAATTTTTAAAACTTTTGATGTCAAAAAGTTGCTTAACAATCACGAGGGGAAAATAAACGGAGGCTATTTCAAAACTTTTCCTTTTGGGAGGAAACATTCTATTTGCGAGGATACGAGTCGCTTAGAGAGAGATACTCGTATTAGTTATTTTTTGGTTAAACGGAGGCAACGCAATTTTGTCAGTTTAAAATTATCATTCTAAACACGTGGAAGGGAGGCTGAGCACTAAAAATCGAAAATTAATTTTTCATTTTACTTGAGCCAACTTTGAGGGAGATTGTCGCTAGTTTCGCTATCTTTTATAATCTTTAAAGACGCATTGATCTTTTCAAATAATTATTATATAATTAAATAGTAGATAAGCAAGTATATATATATATATATATATATATATATAACACCTTCAGATATATAGGGATATATATATATATAATATATATTTATATATAGATATATATATATATATATTTTAGTTATATATATATATAATATTGACCAGCCCTTCGATTAGAAGACACCTGTATCTAAAAAACTACGATAAAAAAATTAAACATTTTTGATCCTGAACCTTTAATTGTGTAATTTATAAGTAAAAAAATATTTCTTATTATATTAATAACACCTTAAATATTAGTAATCTATTAGTTAAAAAGCTTTTTACGGCTGGATATAACATCTCGCTGCATTGTGGTACTTCTCCCGGCAGCGAGACATCGAGAATTATTTTTTTTTTTACTTTTAACAGCTCTGCAACCAATGTTCACATCTTGTACATATTAACAATATTATTAATTAATATAATATATATATATATATATATAATATACTATATATATTATAATAATAATATTATATAGTATATATATATATATAAAAAGAGAAAGTAGTTTACAACGTAGTTACTTTATGGTTAGTGTACGAAGTGTTCGTAGTTAGTAAGGCATATTAGCCTGTACTACATCCCGTGTTCCCTTAAAGATCGATATTGATAACGCTCGACTTGACCGTATATACCTTTTCCCAGTAGGTGTCATAGGTATCGAGCCATTCCAGGCTTATCGCCTTTTGATTATTTTCGGACTCTACGGTATGAGGAGTTAGTATAGGTATCGGTTGTATTTAGATTGTGTTGATCTTCCTGATCGTATACTGTCTTAGCCTTAATTTACCGTCATGGTTAAAGTTTTGTATACGTTTCAGTACTCAAGATTGCTGTCTTGTTAAATATATTCATTTATTATTATCCTACATTTAAACAATTTTAGCCTTTCCACTCATCTGTTTATAGTGTTGTACGTTAGTCCTGTTTGGCGCGCGTATAGTTAATTCTTGACTTTCAATTTGTTCGCAGTCTTCTTTTGACATTTAGTCCTCGTTGCTGCGGCCCTACGTCTCTGACTAATTACCATGTTTTGTGGTTACTACTATAAAAGCAATTTATACTTCCTGATTGCCATCTCCTTTTTGTTTTAGATAATATTAACTCCGTTCTCAGTGATCTCCATCAAACTTCTCACCACTTCGTCGTCTCTCAATATTAACTAGTTATTATCTGTCACCGACACCCATCTTTCCATGATTTTCCTCTCCTCTTTTACTCCTTATCCATGCTTCTTGGAAATAACGATATTTATTACCTCTTTATCCTGATCTAGTTTTAAGAGGATTGGTCAGATTATATAATTTTATTTTTTATTTCCCTTCATAATTGGTATATTTGTTTTCGTGTCTGAATCTTTTTGAGACTCATTGTCGTCCGTGTGTGCTCATTGATAAATTTCTCACTGCTCTCAAGTAGCCATAGTGACTCTATATCAGATGAGTGTCTAGCTTATCCCAATGCATTTTATGAGCTGAGCTTATTTGTGAGTGTTTTGTGCTAGGATATACTAGAGTGAATCGGAGGTGATCTTCCCGAGTCACTACTCACTTCATTCTCTCTCTCAAGAGACCTGGTTGAATTCCATAATTGTTTATAATAGTGCGGATTATTCTATTCAAATGTAAGAGTGAAGTTGCTTCTTCCCTAGCGGTTTTGCTCCCTAATTTAGTGTTCGATAACCTCCTCCGGACAATATATATATTGGTAGTCATAAATAGTGCTATTTGCTTTAGAGTTAGCAAAGTGGTCGTATCTATCGTAATTAGGTATATAATATTAGTAGAGTTTACAAAATTAACGTGAATCAGAGCGCGTCCAGTATATGGAGTGCACATTAAAATATATATGACACATAAGCGGCATCCCATCTTAGGCTGTAGCATAATTCTCAAACCTTATTGTAGTAATATATAGGCATCTCATTATCGTTCGGTGGCCTCGTTATAATGTATTGCATAGTAATTAATAGGTCTATAGCGTTGAGTATGACCTTGCACACTTTTGATTTATAACGTGATAGGTGAGTTGTAATTGGCTTGAGTCTGATACTTCCGTTTACTATGACTTAGTATGTATACGTCGTAGTCTTCTGCCTAACACATTTCCCTTCTGCTTATTCTTCCATTTTCCGTGAAGTTTAAAGCCTTACGTTCTATCTATCATCTTTATCATTATGATATTATTGCTTGAGCTGCTCACTTCTCTCTCTAAAGACCATCGAAGCCAATCCACTCTTTCCTAAGGATAAAGCTTTGGGCGTTCGTCCTCTAGTACTGTTATTTAATCCTAGTGTCTTTGATCTCCTTTTCCTACTTCAGATGGTAGCTATTATGCCTTCGTCTTTTACTCGTACAGAATAGCACGTTCTCATTATTCTCATTTATGTATGAACTCTACAGCTTCTTTGTTCTTAATAGCCATAAGATCCTTGCTAATTAGGGCTTATCGGCTGTAAGGATACCTCACGTAAAATAGTCTTATATATTATAACTAAATAGAAATCATGGAGTAAAAAAATTATAAGTAAACTTTCGGACAGCATAATCATACTTTTTCAATGAAGTAGATAGATTAGAAAATTCCGGTGAACAGTACCTAACTAATTTGTCAAGAAGGCTCGATTAGGCTTCTTTGCCTGTAATGATATGATATCTAAATATATTATATTAATAATAGTCTATATCTGTTGTTCATAATCAGCTGTTTCTCGTTTTATATTTTGACTAATTGAGAGTAGTATCTTTTCCCTAATATATTCTATACGATATATTCATTTTGAAGAGTTATATAGTCAAGGTGAAACGTAGTGAGTTCTGATGTATATAAAGATATATAGTATAGATCATTAATACTTATAAATATTAATATTTATAATAGATAATATTATAGTTTTGGTCATTATTATCAAAAAGCCAATACTTAAAATTATATACATAATATAATATCAATCTGGATTCTGAGCTAATATATTACCAAAATAATAATAAATTATTAATAATTTTTATGCATACTCAAAAATAATAATTTAATAAATAATTATATATACAATTATAATATTATGTATACAAAATTATATATCATAAATAATTTTTAGCATCTAAGTATAATCCATTTACCTTCAAATAAATTCAACTATGTCCAATTAAGATAAGCAAACATTGCACTTCATTTATTCTTCAATATTTTTACTATTGAAAATAATAATAATAATATAATAATAATATATAATAATGGATAAAGTAATAGATTAAATCACAAATAATTAATAAATATTAACCTATAATTAAAAAAAATATAATAAATTATAATACATAAATATTAATATATATAATATAATAATTATGATAATATAAATATATATATAATAATACACTTCTAATTTAGATAGATAATAATAATAATAATAATAATAATAATAATATCAAATGAGTGAGATCATTGCTGTCATTTTCCCTCTGGAAATATTTAATCTTTGTTGGTACCTTCCCTCTATAAGGGGAATAATTAATTCTTCCTGTCTTGACCAGACTTTTCATTCGAGGAAGGTGCTCCAATGTTGCTTCAGTAGACGAAGGGAAGGGCAAACGACTGAAGAAAGGAAAGGAGGGTAGGTTTTGAACTAAAATAACAAAAAATATTTATTTATGGATATCGCTTCAGAAAAAAAAGACTAAAATTTGTGGACTATTTCGTAACAGTTTTCCATAAAATTTGATTTTTTTGCTGAATAAGAAGTTGAATTTCATTGAAATTTAATATTGTCATTTGCATCTTCTTCTACTTTTGATTCTGAATTTTTGTTTTGATTTCTTTGTTACCTTTAAAACAAGGATGTAGTCAAAATAAGTGACAGGACAGTCGAAAGGTCGTCAATTTTCAGTTCGTTCAATCTACATTTCAGTGTTTGGTATATGCAAAAGATATGCAAAAACACATCCTTTCTTAAACAAGCGACAATCCTTAAAGCTCAACTACTGAAAATTAATGAAAATTTAAACTTCAATAACAGCAATAATAATAATAATAATAATGACATATATAATATCAATAATAATAATAATAATAATGAATAATGAAATACATATAATAATAATAATAATAATAATAATAATAATAATAAAAATAATAATAATAATAACGGTCCAACGTGTTTTCACAGTTTTTTTAAATAAAAGTTTGCTCCTCATGACCATTGTTCTATTCTGGTAGTGGAACTACTCTAGGTACTTGCTACCTAGAATTTAGATGAGGGATCAGACCCTAGCCTTTTGCTTACTAGCTCAGACAGACAAACACAATATATATATATATTATGACTATATATACTATATATATATACTATATATAGTAATATATATATATATAGTATATATATATATATATACTATACCTAATATATAGTATAAAGTATATATATATATTTATACTATATCTATTATAGTATCATATAAGTATATATAATATATATATCATACTTATATTACTATATATTATTACTAATATACTATATATAGTATAATACTATATTATATATATACTACCTATATATTATATATATAGTATATATATACCTATAGTATAATTTTAAAGCAGAAATTCATGCAAATAAATGTAGCTTTTTTTTAACTTATTCTTTTTTTGTTTACTTAAATAAAAGTTTATGAAGATTTAAATGAGGCTAAAATTTTATTTCTTTCGTAATCTAAACTGCATTTGAAGGTATAGGGCTATTACTATATACCGTATATATATATATATATATATACTATATAGTATTATACTATATATATATATGTATATACTAGTATATATATAGTACTATATGCTATGTATATACTATAATATATACTATATAGTATATATAATATATATACTATATATATATATTCATATATAGTAGTATATATATATAGTAGTATCATAACAACACTATCATATATATAATATTATACAATATCGTATAACTATATAAGTGATAAAGACCACCTCTAAGATATTATTATTATTATTATTATTATTATTATTATTATTATTATTATTATTATTATTATTATTATTATTATTATTATTATTATTACTTATTATTATTATTATTATTATTATTATTATTATTATTAATGAAAATATAAATGAAGGAATGAAAAGAGTAGTTAGGACTGAAAAAGATGGAACAAAAGTGAATAGTTTAATATTGGAAGTAAGGACGTGAATAGGAGACGAAACACGGGTTCGAACTTCTAACGAAAGAGGTGAAGAAAGAAAGAAAGAAAGAAAGAAAGAAAGAAAGAAAGAAGCTGATCCGAAGTAAGACAAAGTATAAAAGCTTGTCAAAAAGAAAAGTGTTTTTAAATTAGAAAGAAGTAAAGGGAAAGAGGCAAGAGTTTGTTGGTTCTAAAATAGTTTAAAAAAAGAGGCTCAGAAAAATGTATGATAGGTGAACTTAGTGTGGCTGAGTTGGGTCGCATGACTGCAGCGCACCATTGAATGCAATGAAAAAGTGAAAAGTTGCAAAGTATGTTCAAGTAAATAAATGGGTTTATGATAAATACAAAGTGAGTTTATTTTATTTTGAGAACGTTACAGAATGCATTGTAGAAAAAATTATTTACCATTATTAATTATATATATAATTAATTAATTAATAATAATAATAATAATAATAATAATAATAATAATAATATAATCAATATACTAATAATAATAATAATACATAGATAATAATGAATACAATCTATAATGAATAATAATAATAATAATAATATAACTAATGATAATAGAATGATCCAGATTAAATTGAAAATCTTTTGTCATTTAACCATTAAAAATGACAAAATTTTATTGGTTGAGCGCCTTGCCAAAATCAATCAATAATTTTAAATTTCAACATTTTCTCTCCATATGCAAATACACTTCGATAGAAATTTTAATTAATAAAGGTGCTATAATAAATAACTAATGGAACTTTTGCATATATATATATATAATATATATATATATATATAGGTATATATCTATATATATACGTATCTATTGTATATATATAATAATATATATAATATATATATATATAATTATGATTTATATATATAGTAGTCTAATATCATATATATATGATACGTATTATAAATATATATTGATACTAGTATTATATATATATACCTATATGATATATACTAATATATATATATATCCCTATAGCTATATAGTATATATATATATATATATATACATATAATATATATATATATAGTATATAGTATATATATATCTATAGCTATATCTATATTATATATATCTAATACTACTATATCTATATATATCGTATATTATATATATATATATATATATATATGGTGTATATTTGTATGTAAGATACCTATGGTGTGGAGATGGTTTTGGAGAGTGGCTTTAAGGTTATAAAAGCGCTCCATTAACTCCTGTGAGAAGTCGTGGCGCCAATTCTAATTTAGGAGATTTTCTTCAATTCAGATCCGTAAGCCAGGAGGTTGCAACACAGCGGATCCTTAAGGTGTATTGGGCTCTTATCTTTCGCCTGCAGACCTAGTCTTAAGGCAAAGGGGAAGGCCTTGAGGGGAAAACGAGGGAAGAGTAAGATAGGAGGATTTAGTCTTAGGTAGAATGGATTCTGGATGCTCATGACGGAGAGGATGATGATGATGATGATGATGACTTTACTCAAGAGTCTTCTTATTCTTCTTCATTTCCTCCCGAAAAAGAGACAAGGACTCAAACTCAAACGGAAGCTCTTTTAGTTCGATAAAAATACTCGTTTGTTAAAGAACGCTTTCCTCATTCCACATTTATTCCGATTTCCTTGTTTGAGGCTACAAGTTAGACACACAAATAATATAATCAAACGCACAAATACACATCTCCATTTACATAATTTACCTATATATAATTATATACTATTATATACTATATACTATATATATATATATAATATAGTACTAGTATAGTATTATATATATATATATATATATATATACTATATCTATATATATCTATGATATATATATATATATTATATATAGTATATCATATATTAGTATATATATATGCTGTGTGTGTGTGTGTGTGTGTGCTGTGGTGTGTGTGTGCTGTAGGAACGGACCGGGGCCCGGCGCCCGGCCCCGGCCGACCCGGCCCGGCCAACAAATCAGGGAAACAACGGCGGTTTTCTTACCGGGGTTCAACTGCTAAAGTTTTACACTAAATAATAGAGGGTTAACATGCAAACAAAATAAAAATAATCATCTTATAATTAATTCCATTACTCTTTGTTATAAATTGATGCGCACGAAAGTATATAAATCATCAGTTTCAGCAATTTTTTCTTGTGGTATTTACCTTATGGATTTCAGAATTAAAATTGAGGCCAAATTATAATTTTTCCACGTTTTTAACATAAAAATATTCGAGATTTGATATATCAAAAAAGGAATTCGGAAAAGGAAATAAATATATATTGTGACAATACATAACACTGTATTTATTTAAAAAGGTATTAGATGAGTGGGAAAGCTCAAATATTTTCGCGAAATCTCTTTTTCAAATTCCTTTTCTAACTTCTGACGAGGCAATTCGCGGATAGCAGCAGCTCTTTCGGCCATCTCCGCATTAAAGTAATATAAATGATCTTTTAATATATGCTTTTTGTTAACAAAAGGAGAAATGTAATCGGGAAGGTCGTAAGGTAATCTACGAGCGTAAAAGTGAACTAGAAAATGTGGAGTATTACCAATAAAAAGTTATACATGGAATTTTGGGATTTTTGCGCAAAGGTAATAAATTTTCCCCAATCGTCGTGCTGCGAAGAGACGAAATGACGCAAGTAATCCTCAAAACGTCTATTTTCTCTCTCCACGATGGAATTGCCAGCAGGATGTCTGACAGCGATTGTGCGAATTTCTGATGTTTCACGTTTTGCAGACTTCTTTGAAAAATTCGGAAGTGAACTCAGCGGCTCTATCCGTGATAAGTATTTCAGAGACTGAATGATGCAATATGACCTCTAAGAAAGAGTTTATCAGCAATCTACTTTCCATCTACTATATATTAATTTGCCCATTACTTATCTGGATATAAGCTTATAACTTATGGATATAACTATTATAATCTTCACATACAGCAATAGCGAGTAATAGTTGCAGTCCTTAAACACTAAAAATCCATATTTATAATATACGTATATATTTTTTGAAGACACGAATTCTGGTATTATCTAATATAGATATTGTAAGAGGACCTATTCATGATAGTTAATTATGAATAATAATCGTACATGACACATGGTGAGATAAAGGGAGAAAGGAAGAGACAAAGGAGAAGGATTATTACAATATCATTATATTATGTCAGTGTAGGAGGGAAGGGTGCCCTGGGAAGTTCGAAATTACCCAAGTGCGATTGAAATATCGTGGACGAGTAAAGAACATATAGTCACTCTTTACAATGCCGCTAACCGCCACGCATTGACTATATAAGATGAGATATATGATCATAAAAGATAAAGTAGACACAAGCTTATATATGTATGTAGCAAATTAAGAAATCAGAGTACTTGTTAGAGGAAGAGGAATTTCACTACTTACCGGGTATATTAGAGTCATTTCATTAATTATTCGGAGGGATGATAACACTCCCAGAAAAATTTAATGAAGGGAAAATAAGAAAGCTTCAATTCCGACCTGCATTTGAGACATTGACGTTCTACGAGTCATTTCTCTCGCCACGGTTCCTCAAAGGGTAAGAGTAAAATGCCAGGAAATTTGGATAAAACGAATAGTAATTTAGATCATGGAGATACTGAACCATGTTAAGATTCGAGGATAAATTTCAATAAAACACAATGAAAGTGTTTATACAATGAATGTAAAAATCCTATGAGTATAATTGCTTTTTAACGTGATAATATAAGATATAAAGATGTTAAGTGTAATATAATATAGTATATAATTATTATTACTGAGATTTATGGGAATATTATTCGTAATATCTTGCCACTTGATTATTAATCTGATACAATCCTATATAGACATAATTATTCCTTTGTTCATGAAAGTAAGAACTTTTTATATTACTATATTACCGAATAGTAATAATGTAAAATCTCTAATTATATTAATAAGTGTCATGGAAAAAGTTAAGGTAAAGTAAGAGAGGGTTGCTGATGAGTAAGTCAACTAGATAGAGAATTACTTTCAATGATAAACTCAATATTTAGTAAAAACTGAGACATAAATTAATAAATAATTAACCTTTTATCATGAAGTTTACTACCTATATATCTTTTATAATAGAATTTTGAAAAGAGGGTATATGACCAGTGTTTGGAACCGGATAACGGCTGAAGTAGATTGAACATTTATTATTAGAACATATAATATATTTCTAATGACATTATATAATAATTACTATTTTCAGGATAAAATAAACTGTAAATTATTTTTAAATTCCATCAATTTTACTAAGTCTAACAATCAGGTGATCAATATGAGCTTGATTATGGACGGAAATAGGTGATACCATTGCAGAATGATCTGTGAAGATCTTAAGAGGATAACCGAATGATATAAATAGTTCTATATAATTTAGGAAATTTAAGAGCATTGTATTATGGCCCAATGCCAATAATATATATCTTCTTAATACAGTATATATACTTCTGTAGTTATACATTAATTAACCATACACTTTGCTTAACAATTTATATTGGATATTCAGTAATTATTAAAGGCTAATCAAGAGGCTTTCTTTATATCAGTTTTTATCCAGTTATGGAAAAATACAGACGCCTAAATAAAGCCTATCAAAATATATATATTAATTAAAAATAGTTGAGATATAGGTACATAACATTAGTATTCTATAGTATGAATGGCTTGTATAATAAAGTCACTGGAAAAGAAAGAGCAGGATCTAAAAGTAAGAATTTCTTTAAGGAATCGTACGCGGATTGTTGTTCTATCTGCCAAGAAAAAGTAGCGTTTTTCTTCAGGAGCAGAGTAAGGGGTTGAATAAAAGAACTGTAGTTTGGGATCATGTGGCGAAAATAATTAAAAAATCCGAGGGTTGAACGAACATCAGACACATTCTGAGGAATTTTAAATCCTTTAATAGCTTCTAATTTGACTGGATCTGGAGACAGAACCTTTTTCTCGTAATTTTTTAAAGCCTAAAAAGGTGACACTACTCTTGAAAGGATGGCATTTTCAAGCTTTATTTTGAAGTTGGGCCTATGTAGAGCATTAAAAACCTTTAAAAAGATGGAAAAAATGAGTCAGAATATCTTCACTGAAGATGAGAATTTTCGCCTAATAAATAGTAAAGCAGACGACCCCCTAGCAAGCCTGGAGAGTGTCATTTCCATGGAACGGCTAAAAACAAACGGTGCAGTTCGCGCACCTTGCGGCATGACTTTCATTTGCCAGTGCCCTTGAGAATTGGAGAAAGCAGTGTAGGGACGAGACGTTGGTTCCACTTCTAAGTGACTAAAGCCTGAGAGCAAGTCAATCGAAGAAAATACGCGTGCGGAACCTATTAATGACAAAGATTCTGCAATTTTAGGCAGCGGATACCTATCCGGAACCGTGAAAGAGTTCAACTTCCGGTAGTCAACTACAACTCTCATTTTTTCACCAGACTTTTTAGGAATTAAAAGTAAAGGTGATGAACTGGGAGAAATACTAGGCTCTATGTAACCTTTTTCCAGACTGTCTTCTACCCATTCATCAATCGCCTCCATGTACTTATGGGGTAGACGATATGGGCGTGTATACACGTAGTCTGGAATACCTTCCATGAGTTTATTAATTAATTTGTAAATAATTAGGCTGTTTCATTTGACAATTGAAATAAGTTTTCAGTAATTCATAAGTGAAAGTTGGAGTCAAAATTCTTTTCTGATTCTTAAAACCTGGATTCAGAAAGTTTCCTCATTTTGATGCTCTAATTTGAATTTCAGAGAGGCCTTTAGAAACTGTGACAGCATTAATGTCATAGGGTTCTGAAATCTTGTAAAGGAGAGGGAAGGCAGTAGTAAGTAAGCAATGATTTTCAAGAAGAAATCGTATTGGCACCTAAATTTACTAGCTCGAGTAAAATATTTCCTTGTGATTAAGTAGAAAGTGTATTTCCGAAGAAGAGAGAACCTTAAGAGAGGAAATCTTTCCTGCTTTCAGTAATGAGCTAAATTCTCTGGTGGTTAAGCATCAATGTCGGACTGGACCTTAACAGGAAGAATATACAGTGAGTAAGGCAATATTTCTATGTCCGAAAAGGTATACACCTTATAAGATAAGGTATCATCTATGACTACATCTCCGCTTTTAGAAAATTTCTCCGAATATATGGTCGGATGCGATGAAGAATTTGTAAAATCTCGGCTATCAGCAAGATTTTCCGCGTATCTGGTCTGGTGCGACGAAGATAGGGAAGGATGAATAGCATTTAGGCTATCTGCAGGTTTTTCCGCGTATCTGGTCTGGTGCGACGAAGATAAGGAAGGATGAATAATACCTAAATTATTCTTCTGAAAAGAAGTAGGATAGGTGTTAGGAATATGAGAAGATAATGTAAAAGCAGAAGGGTGATGATTGATAGTATTATAATGATGTATGGGAGTGTTACTTACTTCGTTTATGTGTTGGAAGTGTACTCGTTTATTATTATTATAATGACGTAACAATTCCTTCTGTTGTTGTATTACTTCTTTTGTTGTGGATCCTTTTTCCATATCGCTAGTTTTATCCATTTCATCTTCGAGAGATGAATAAAAATTAGTATGTTCCACGGTAGGAACAACAAAATGACACCGACTGAAGAGAGTTACACTGCTCATTATTTGCAATCAATGATGTCTGAGAATGACCCCACCTAGGACTAGGAGTGCTTGTTTCAGGACGACCATGTGAATTATGAGGCAGTGGTGCTCTTGTAGGAAGAGGCACCGCGGTGGTCCGGTTCGGAGTACAAGTGTTTCGATCAACACTCGTATAAAACGTACCTTGTCGAGGTAAATTCGTTTTATTTACGGGAGACGCAGTGATATTCGGCTCATATCTGCCTTTGGGCGAGATATATTGAGGCGGAAAGTTGCCCAAAGGCAGAGGCACTACGGTGCTCCAACTTAAATTACTATTTGGTGAAGTAATTTGAGTCATACGAGCATTTACAATGGGGTGCACTGGGAAGCACTGACTATAATCATCGTTTGACGAAGTTATATGAGTCGTACGAGCATTAAAAGGGGGTGCACCGGGGTGCACCTACTAAAATCATCGTTTGACGAAATGATTTGAGTCGTACGAGCATTTAAAGGGGGTTGCAATGGGGTGCAGCGACTGTAATTACCATTTGACGAAGTGATTTGAGTCGTACGAACATTTATAGGAGGGTGCACTGGAGTGCACTGATCAGAATCACATCGAGGTGATGTAAATTGAGATAGATGAGCTGGTAAAAAGGGAGGTACTGCAGTGCTCCAACTAAAAAAAAGGTTGCACTTCGGTGCTCCGACTAAATTCACCATTTGGTGAAGTAAATTGAGTCGGATGAGCCCTTAAAGTGGGTGGCACTGCGGTGCTCCGACTAAATTCACCACGAGGTG
Organism: Trachelipus rathkii; assembly: GCA_015478945.1. Taxonomy (NCBI): domain Eukaryota; kingdom Metazoa; phylum Arthropoda; class Malacostraca; order Isopoda; family Trachelipodidae; genus Trachelipus; species Trachelipus rathkii. The sequence goes on from JABUQX010005118.1 coordinate 45,343, forward strand.
AAGTTATTTGAGACGGAAGAGCACTACTTGGAAGAGGCACTGCGGTGCTCGGCATAAATTTACCCTGGGTCCGTGAAAATTCCTGAGGCGGCAGTGCTCGGTGCGGGTGGCACTGCGGGCGGATCTGTCCAAAAATTTCCCGAAATTCGAATTTATTTGAACCATTTCATTTTAGTAATATTCCCGTAGTGAAAGATGCGAGATAGAAATGCCATCCCCTCGAGGTAGGGATACCATTACTCAATATATTCCCCCCTGTGGTAGAGGTTGAAGCGTTCGAGTAGCCTCCCGTAGCAGAGAACGATTGTCAAAGCCCTTCTCCAGGAAGTGGGAGGTTGTGTGATCGAGCAAGCCTCTGATAGCAGAGGAGCGATCTTCAGGCGGTCTCCGGGTACTGACAGAGATGCCATAAGTAGGGCGTTTAGAGGGCGGATCTCTCTGGTACTTACAGAGGCGTCTATAAAGGAGGATGTAAAAGTGCGATGCTCACACTACCGACAGAGGCACTAACATTTTCCTATAATGCCATGCTGAATATGTACTCAGGATTAGTAACCTAGCATTTACTGCTTATTTCAATGTCCTTTAAAACAGATGAAAGATTTTAAAAAATCCTGAACTATAAGTACGGTCTTACCTATATGCAGTTTTTTGTTGTATGAATGAACTTTGGAGACTGCTAAGTGGAAGGGGAAAATATGTCATTAATCCCTCCTTTCTATCTTTAATTACTTTTTTAAACGGAATCTCTCTGAAATTTCAACATTGTAACCGAAAAGTGAACAACTTCGCGCGCACGTTATCGTAAAGCGGTAGAACTTTAAAGTAATCGGTATTCCGATTAATATACCGAGCGTTAACTATATTAATATTTGATACGACGAAAAACTGAACATAAATAGACATACCTTTTATTTAATATTTAATTCAACCTTCCATACATTTTTTAACTCTTGCAAGATATAGCTTTCAAAGTAATACTCAGAACCTTGTAAAATGGGACGATTTTTTAACTTCCGCATCGTTTGTAATAATAGATAAAACAGGCTCTCTTTATGACAGACTTTGAAGTCGCCTGTGTCTAAGAGACTTTAGGTAGCAATTATCTTTGAGAAATTATGCGTGAGTTGGAAGGGAAGTCCATATGAAACTCCTGGTTTCATGTGATTGGACTTAATGAGTATGTAAGAAGGTGGTAAGGTATTTACTGCATCAATCAAAAGGGACATATGACTTACACTATTATTTATACTCTCGTTAGTGACTCCGAGAGAAGCAGGGCAGTTATGAACCAAAGCCGGATACATAACGCCCGCTAAAAATCTGACTCACTAATCGAAGTGTTATCATCTGTTTGAGAGTAATAGTATTGATAATTTTCTGAAGGAAAATTGTTAAAAATGTGATTCAAGTTGATCCACAGAAGAGAGAGTAGCCTCGTTCATAGCACCTACACGCTGTCGTACACAACGACCAGAGTTATGAACGGGGGCTGAGGAAGGCCGTTGCATAGAAGAGTAGGACGTATACATCGGAAGAGGGACGTAAGACGAAGAGTGTATGTAGAGAGGACGCTGCACATTAGTAAAAGGAGTAAAGATAGTAGTAGGAAATCTAGAGGCGGTAGATTGAGTGGGAAAAGAAGGAACAGAAGAAAAAGAAGAAGTTACTTTTCGTTTTCCTTTCTTATCCTTCTTTCTACGCTCATTCTTTGCTTTATCGTTAACTCTACGTTCTGTTTGTCCATCAGGAGTAGGAGACAAGTACTTCACTCTGCTTAAGGCACTTGGGCTGTTAAAATCCCATTTAGTTCCTGCACAAGTGTCTACAGATCCACGCTTATGATATAATTTACAACTACTGCAGAATTCATCATATATACACTCTCTATTCATATGTCCGTACCTTTCACACCTCGTACACTTAGGCATGTTTGCCGTAAAGTTACGTGGTCTCTCGTTTCTATACTTTAGGTCATTAGAATTTTCTTGAAAATAATGTAAATTATGCTTAGTTTTTTGCATTGGAAGAAGTGGGAAGCCTTTGAGGGTTCATTAAATTTATAGCATTAACAGTTTTTGCTATATAAATTTCTATTTGTTCCAAATTGCATTAATTTATTTCAAAGTATTCTATATTTTAGGTTGTAAAGCTTTAG
>JABUQX010005118.1:55000-62500 GCA_015478945.1 Trachelipus rathkii
TAAGCTTTGTCATTGATAAAAAGAACTCTATTTTATTCCTGGTTAGCTTCTCTAATACAATCGATTCAAACAACTTTTATTACAGTTATATCCCATCCGTACTAAACCACTCTAAAGGAACAAGTGAAACTTTCTCGTTCTTTAGCTCGTCAACAAGGCTCAATGTTTTGTTCCCCAAAACTGCAACGATTGCAAGTCTGGTAAAATGAAGTAAATAAAATTCCTTTCTCACGGGGAAAGGATTATAGGATACTGGACTTTATTGCAAAGGAGGTAAGAAGAATTGCAGCAAGTATTAACAGTTACTAAGTGAAACCATTGACTAGAAGGAAATAGTTTCAGTTTGAATCATAATATTGAACATGGAAGATTACCAAATAAGGAAAGATTGAAGGCGAGGTTCACCTGGGAAAGTAAGAATACAGGAATGCAATGGTGTGACTCATTGTACATACTTAAACTTGTTCGAGTATTGTTTTAACCTAGCACAAATTACCTCTTCCCAGAGAATGTAACTTTGCTTAAGTTTAATTCCATGAGCATACTATTGCATTATCTCAGATGAGAGTAGCATACGATGAATAAGCAAAAAGTAAGAGTTTGGAAAATACCAAACATCTGAGTTGAGTTGGAAACAAATAAGGGGTCTACAACTTTAAGCATGGCTTATCTTCGGTAGACCGTTCATAAAGAAGTGGAAGTGACCTTTTAAAGAAGTTAAGGAAAAATCACATAGCTCAAACATAAGCAAGAAAATAATGTAAGGTTTTGTATCTGGTGTATAGTAATGCAAGAATGTAGTTTCTGTGTTTGTCTCCAATATGAAGAAATGTAATATATTGGGGACAAGATTCGAATTTAGTGTGGCATCGAAGGATCTGGTAGGTGGTATACCAGTAACGAATTATAATCCGAAATTACGAAATTCATTTCTTGTTCTTAGAAATATTTTCTAACTTTTCTTCTTGGAATATTTGTTTGAAACTTTAAACTTTCTATATTATAATTCGATTGAATCTTTTCACAAAATAATTACTTTAACTTTAAACTTAGATTTTTAATACAAATTTATTTTAATTATTGAAACAACTATAGTAACTTAACAATTATAATGCATGAGTAATTTGGTTTGAATTCATGAATTTATTTAAGAATATAAATTTACTTTAACTTTTAACTTTCAACTTTAACTTTTAAATTTCAACTTTAAGTTTTAAATTTTTTAGGGTTTATTAAATTTTGTTTTCTTCTTAGAAGATATTAGGTCGCCTTTTTAACTAAAATAAATTGATTGATCGATCCGACATTGAAAGTTATTAATTGTACAATTAAAACTTTGAAATGAGAATGATCAATAAATTCATTGAAGAAAATAACTAAAATATTGGTTAGTTCAAGCTTAATGATGATTCTATAGTAACGGGTTAATTTTAAACCTACTAAAGCTATGTTACCATTGCTTTTGGCAATTGAATTCTAACATATTTAAATCTAATTCCTTTATCAAATATCTTAAACTAATAGGAAACGTTATTCTGTTAAAACAGCTTTAATTCTTCATTTTCCTGTCGTATACTAAATTAGGAACTATTTTATACTGGCAGCTTATTTTATTGGTAGTAAGCGTTCTTAAAAGTTACTTAAGAATTAATTATGGCACAAGAATTTTAATCTTAAAATTATTAATCGTATTTACTGAACTAGGAACTATTTTTTACTTTCTGCCTAATTGATTTGATAAACATTCTTAAAAGTTACTTAAAATTAATTATGCAATAAGAAAGAAGAATAAAAGTCAAAAGTGTTAGTTCTATAGCAAAGTAAAACAAAATAACTGAATTGGAAAATAATTACTTATAAAAAAAAATTAAAATAAAGGTGTTAGTTTGCTACATCATAATTACTATTATCTACAAGTGTTGTCGTAATTACTAAGTTATTTTTATTATTTTTCTTTAAACAAAAAGTTTTTTAAGTTTTTTGTTTTTTAAATCAAGAATTTATTAAATCGTACGGGCCCTAGTGAATGGAAAACGGGTGCAAGATTTGTAAATTATCAAAATATAAAAATAATTAGAAAAGTAAAAAAAAAATAAAAAAAAAATTGTTAGGAAAAGAATTTATTACTATATTTATTAACTATATATATATATATATATATATATAATATTATTATCATATAATATATAATATATATATATTATATATATATATATATATATATATTATATATATATATAATTATATATATATATATATATATAATATATTATATATATATAAATAATATATATAATATATATATATATACTATAATATTATATTTATATACATATATATATATAGTAAAGTTGAAATACCACTTGATCGTGGAATGGTAAATATTCTAAGTATAGGTCCCTTGGCGAAATCGTAATTTAGTTTAAGAGGGAGAGTTATACATTAGGGTTAAATTATGTTGTTAGCCAGTGTGAGTATACAGAAACACACACACAGTCGCATAAGTATATATATATAATAATAATATAATAACTATATATATATAATAATATATATATACATATAATATGATTTTCTTTTTTTTTTTTTTTTTTTTTTTTATTTTTTTTTTTGCTGACAAGGATATTTTATCGAATTTAAAAAGGGGGAAGTTAAGAATTAGGGTAACGTTACGATTATGAATTAAAATAAGGTTATGATTGTATCGATTAAAACAAATTAATATATTTCAGTCACAACACTTAAAAGGAATCAAGATAGGGGAGGCCAGGAATTAAAATAAGGTTGCGATTATTAATTAAAGTAAGGTTAAGGTTATATCGATTTAAAATGATTTAAGGCATTTCGGGTTCGCACTTGGGAGGAATTAAAACCTGGAGTTAAGAATTATAAATATAGTGTTATCGATTAAAATTATCTCAACCCTTACCCTTTAACGATTACGATTATAAATAAAATAAGGTAAGATTGTATCGATTAAAACAAATTGAAGTATTTCAGGCACAACACTTGGAAGGAATCAAGATGGGGGAAGCGCCAGGAAATTAAAATAAGGGTGCGATTATGAATTAAAAAAAAGGTTAGGATTATATCGATTAAACATGGATTTAAAGAGCTTGACAGAGAAAATACATTTGGAAGGAATTAAAACCGGGAAGCTAAGAATATAATAAGGTTACCATTTAGAATTAAAATGGAGCTGTGATTATATCGATGTTGGCCTTTCTTTATTTTTTTTTTTTTTCTTTTTTATTTTTTTTTTTTATAAATAATATATCATTATAAAACAGGTGAAACACACTCAACATTTAGACTGGGCAAAAAATTAGGAAGCTGGAAATTAAGATTAAAGTTACGAATTAGAATGTATAAAATGGTTTACGATTATATCTAATTTTAAAACAAATGGGATAATTCGGACATCGAGCGCTTTCGTCTGGGAACGTTCCTACCGTCTTGAAGTGAACCGAAAGAGCTTTCAACAAGAGAATGAAATGAATATGAGGTAAATATTTTTGAAATGGGTTAGTGGTTAGTGCTTTTTTGAGCTTATTAAATCGGGGAAATATTTTTGAAAAGATAGAAGGATGGAGTGTTTGAGTGTGGTCTAATTTGTATTCGCCGGGTATTTTGTTGAAGTTTTGTATTGTAAATATAAATTGATTCGGTTTATTTTTTCTTTTTGTATATTGTTTATATTTTTTAGATAAGTATTCATTGTTGAATAGACATTTTCTGTTGAGTAAGCTTACGCTGTTGGGTAATTGAGGAACTACGGCGATTAATGATTAGATCGGCTTTGTGTTGGCGTGTGCGGCGGTCAAAATCGTTAGTTTCGCCTATGTAGACGGATGGACAATTATGGCAGGGGATTTGGTAAATGCATTGGGTTTTGGGAGTTTTTTGTTTAGGGGGGTGAAGGGTGTGTTTAAGGGAGCGGATGTTGTTTTGGGAGATGGATATGGATTGGGGGAGGTGTTGTTTAATATTATGTTTGAGTTCAAAGGGCAGGGGGAGGAAAGTTTTGGGGGTATTGTTAATGGTATTTTGAGTTTGATAGTATTTTTGTTTTTCGCTTTTTTTATAGGCAGAGTTTATTATATGAGGGGGGTAGTTAAGTTTTGTGAACGTATTATACAGATATTGAGTTTCGGAGGAGAGGAGGGTGGGGGTGCATATGCGGAGGGCACGTAGATAGAGGGCGGATAAAGTGGCTATTTTGGTGTTTTTGCTATGGGCGGAATACCAGTGGATGTATGTGGGGGGAGAGGAAGGTTTTCTATAGACTGAATAATTTAAATGGGGGGAGTCTTTCCAGGATATGAGTGTTTCTAGAAACTGTAATTTGGAGTTGGTAGAGAGTTCGTGGGTGAAGGATATGGAGGGGTGTATGTTGTTAATGAAATTAAGGATATTGTTGAAGTCCGTATGTAGGGGGATGGCTACAAAAACATCATCGACGTAGCGTAGCCAGGTGGAATTATTTAGAAGGGGATGGGGTAGGATGTGGTTGTATTCAATTAGTTCCATAAACAGATTGGCTAGGGTGGGTGAGAGGGGTGATCCCATGGATAGGCCTTGGTTTTGTTTGTAGTATTTACCATTGAAAGTGAAAAAGCTATGATTAAGGGTTAGAGATATGAGTTTTTTGATGAGGGGGAAGGGGTGGGTAAGGTTGATAATAAAGCCCACATGACCGACCTCTCCCAATTTTACGGCATACCAAAGATTCACAAGCACAACACCCCTATGCGTCCCATCATCTCCAACATAAATTGCAACACGTATAAATTATCTTCCTGGCTTTCTCAAACCCTTCAACCTTTAATAGGCACCATCTCCCCCTCTCATATCAAAAATACCCAAGACTTCATACAGCGCACCCATTCAATAAATCCTTCAACCCACAATTTCCTCAGCTTCGACGTAACGTCTCTATTCACTTCCGTACCCGTTCCTTATACCTTACAACTCCTTGAAAACTACATTACCTCCAACCATATCAACCTTACCCACCCCTTCCCCCTCATCAAAAAACTCATATCTCTAACCCTTAATCATAGCTTTTTCACTTTCAATGGTAAATACTACAAACAAAACCAAGGCCTATCCATGGGATCCCCCCTCTCACCCACCCTAGCCAATCTGTTTATGGAACTAATTGAATACAACCACATCCTACCCCATCCCCTTCTAAATAATTCCACCTGGCTACGCTACGTCGAGATGTTTTTTGTAGCCCATACCCCCTACATACGGACTTCACAATATCCTTAATTTCATAAACAACCAATACCACCCCTCACATATCCTTCCACCCATGAACATCCCTACCAACTCCAAATTACCGTTTCTAGACACACTCATATCCTGGAAAGACTCCCACCATTTAAATTATATCAGTCTATAAGAAAACGCTTCCTCTCCCCCCAACATAAATCCACTGGAGTATTCCGCCATAGCAAAAACACAAACAATAGCACCTTTTCCCGCCTCACTATCTACGTGCCCCTCCGCATATGTAACCACCACCTCCTCTCCTCCGAATCAATCTCTGTAATAATACGTTCACAAAACTTCCACTTCTCCCCATCATATATAAACTCTGCCCTATTAAAAAAGCGAACAAAAATACTGTCAAACTCAAAATACCATTAACAATACCCCCAAAACTTTCCTCCCCCTGCCCTTTGAACTTAAACATAATATTAAACAACACCTCCCCCAATCCATATCCATCTCCCAAAACAACATCCGCTCCCTTAAACACACCCTTCACCCCCCTAAACAAAAAACTCCCCAAACCCAATGCATTTACCAAATCCCCTGCTATAATTATCCATCCGTCTACATAGGCGAAACTAACGATTTTGACCGCCACACACGCCAACACAAAGCCGATCTAATCAGTGATGAAAGAAACTCCTCCCTTACCCAACATCGTGCTCTTACTCACCATAAAATAGCTATCAACAATGCAACTATTCTTAAAAATATAAACAATATACAAAAAAGGAAAATAACCGAATCAATATATATTTACAATACAAAAAAACTTCAACAAAATACCCGGCGAATACAAATTAGACCACACTCAAAACTCCATCCTCCTATCTTCAAAATATTTCACCGATTTAAAAGCTCAAAAAAACACAACCACCTTTCCCAGTTTTAATTCCTTCCAAGTGTAAACCCTAAATGCTTTAAATCATTTTAATCGATATAATCTTAACCTTATTTTAATTCATAATCGCAACCTTATTTTAATTCCTGGCTTCCCCATCTTGTATCCTTCCAAGTGTCGTACCTGAAATACTTTAATTTGTTTTTAATCGATATAATCTTAACCTTATTTTAATTCATAATCGCAACCTTAAGGGTAAGGTTGAGATTAATTTTAATCGTAACCTTATTATAATTCTTAACTCTCCGGTTTTAATTCCTCCCAAGTGTGAACCCAAAATGCCTTAAATAATTTTAATCGATATAACCTTAACCTTACTTTAATTCATAATCACAACCTTATTTTAATTCCTGGCTTCCCCTATCTATATTCCTTTCAAGTGTTGTGCCTGAAATATTTTAATTTGTTTTAATCGATATAATCATAACCTTATTTTAATTCATAATCGTAACGTTACTTTAATTTCCAACTTCCTGGTTTAAATTCTCAATCCAACTGCTCCTCACCTGTCCAGCAAAAAATATATATATATATATATATATTATATATTATAACTTATTATAATATTATATAGTATATAATATAATATATATAATTACTATATATATATATATATAATTAATAATATATTATATATAAAATATAATATATATATATATTTATATATAATGCGTATGTGTTTTACTGCTATAACTCACACTGGCTAACAACATAATTTAACCCTAATGTATAACTCTCCCTCTTAAACTAAATTACGATTTCGCCAAGGGACCTTACCTAGAATATAATATATAAATAGTTATATATATTATATATATTTATTATAAAAGTATATATATATATATATATATATATATATTATATATATAATATATAATTATATTATATATATATATATAATATTCTAAAACTTTTAAATTTGCCGGGAATTTCTTAAGGTAATATAGTAAATATGACAACTTAATGTAGCAATATTTAAATTTATAACCTAACATAAAGCTTATTATCTAAATTTATACTAGCATAAGAACTTACTTCTCTAAAAAGCTTAATTACTTAATTAAAATAACGGAGAGGACAACGCAAAACTACACGTTTCTTTCTATTTATTCTTAGGAGCGCTTTTCCGCAACTTAATTCCTAAAATGTTCTGTTTAGAACCAGACACGATTTGTCTGAAAGAAACGTTTGGTCAAAACTTCCTTAAACATAAATGTAATTTAACTTGAGAGACTAGTGGACTCATCCAGGCCAAATGGCTACTCCAAGCTAAATTATTATCTAGGCTAAATAGATTTAAACTAATCCAAGTTAAT
>JABUQX010005119.1:0-35000 GCA_015478945.1 Trachelipus rathkii
TAATTTAGCCACAGAATGTAAGATATTGTAACCTCCAGAAGAGAAACAAGAACTGGTCTGTATATTCTACGTTTTTTTTGTAATCACCCATATATACGTCCTAAAATTAGTGTCAACTGCATGATATAAGACAGATGCCCTACTGAAAAGTACAAACCTAAATATGGGTCATATTATTTGAATGGAAAAATTGAAAACTATGGAAATATAGCATTAACTCAGAAAATAGTTAGAACTCTTGTACTTTTGATGCACTGGCGTAAATGATAAGGCATACAGTTCGGTAGGTTTAAATTTAAGAAAAAATAGAATGTACGGACCGAAGAATAGAAATCTAGTGGAATGAGATTAGACATACAAGAAAACTACTATCTCTCTTTACCTTTTAGTTATGACTCAAATTAAGATTCCATAGAAATTTAAAGATAAAAAGAACCTTTTCAACTTTATTACAACTGAGGCAGTGGACAACCAAATCACTTTATTAAGTATTAACCACAGAAATGGTATGGATGAAAGTTAATAACAGAACGAGAAACAAATACATGTTCTGTTAAGAATGCAAAAGGTATGCTGTTAAGGACCACTAGTAAACGTCACTAAAATTAATGTTACAAAAACTAAACAAAATGATGTAAAACAAGTGAAACCAATACCTGAAATGTACCACTAAATTAATGGGTCAAAAATATTTTGAATGAAATATGAAAAATCTGAAAAAGAGAGCACAAAGGGTGAGAAACTTGAAACTGCCAACTCATATGGCAGACAAAAAAAAAAAATCTAGTGAAAACAGTTTTAAACTTAAATAAAAAAAATGAAAGAATGATACGACGGTAGCGAAGATCCTATTGTAAAGCAAAGAACAATCCAAGCAGAAATTCAGACTATCATAATACCTGATATAATTTATGGAACTCAGAAATAGGTCCTGAAACTTAAGTAACAACCTATTGAAAACTAGTATATCAGAGTCGTGAATGACATTGCCCATCTCTAAGACAATTAAATGACTCTTAACAGAGCTGTGAATGATAACATTACGCTTCAGTTGCGAAACGACATGTCTGAATATATAATCTCAACGGTTTTTTGTAAGGGACCCATTAGTACGTTCCTAAAATTTAGTGGTCAACTACATGATTGTAAAGGACCACCCCGTGACCTCCACCCTGAAAAGTACCACACATAAAAAATATGGGTCAAAAACTATTCTGAATCGAATAATATTGAAAATCCTGGAAATTCAGCTTCAAGCGTTGTGAACTCGTAAATGTAAAACTTCCTTATACCACTGCGGTGGCACCATCAGTCTCACATCTTTTTAAAGCTAATACTTCCCAGATGCGGAAAATAATAAACAGCGCTAGAGCCTAGCATTGAACTAGAATCCAAAAGCTCCTATGCAGTATTATCAATTACTGTTAGATAATGACTCACATTAGAGTCCTGAACATTACAGTCAAAAACCTTTATTACAACATTTCTTATCCTGAAATGAGGACAAACACTCTTTTAATTTGACCCACAGAAATAAGTAGCACTCAGTAACCCTTCCAGAAGAAAAACACCACTGGTTCTGACCTCAAAAGTATACATACGATTTTATTTTGATAAGAACACATAATGAGAATACGTTCCCTAAAACCTTTGATGTCCAACTTGGCAGATTTAGTATAATAATGAACAGTGAACTACTACTGAAAAAAGTAACCAACTTAAATCATAATAATATGGTCAAAATATTTGAATGAATATGAAATTTGGAATATAGTACTAAATCAACGATAAATTGGGCATTTTTATGTAACATTTTATAACCTTTATTAAAGTATAAAAGTAATAAAAAATCGTGATTTACATAGTCTTTAAATTAATAATAGAAATGTACGACGCTCAGTGATACACTAATTGAAAGAAATGCAAATTCAACATAGTCATTTATCTCATTACCTCTAATATGATATGACTCAAATTATGGGTACCTGAAAATTTAAAAGATAAAACCTTCAATAAACGTTTTAAATAAAATACTTTTAGATAGCAACAATCTTTTAATATTTGACCACAGAATGTAAGACTCAGTAACCTCCAGAAGAGAAACAACATGTACTTATAATATTCTACGTTTTTTTTGTAAAGCCCATAGCTAAAGTACGTCCTAAAATTAGTGTCAACTTATGGCTATAATTGATTGTAATAAGGGACAGTTTGACCTACTCGAAATGTAAGTACCAACGAACTTAAAATTGGGGTCATATTATTTGTGAATGAATAATATGAAAAAATATGGATAAATATAATGCAATTAACGATTTGAATAAGACTCGTTTATAAAGCATTTGAATCTATCCAAATTTGCTGAGTAAGATCTTATTAATTTAAAATAGAATGTACGCAACGGTGATCCTAAATTTGATAGAGATCGTAAACATATCTGAATCATCTATATATAAGCACTTTTTAAGTAATGACTCAATATTTAGATAACCTAGAAATTTATAAAAAGTACAAACATATATGTCACTTCTATATCCAAAAACTAAAGGAGCAACAATAATCCCTTTAAATATTAGACCAAACAGAATGTGAAACTTGATTCAGGTAACTAAAACCCAGTTAAGAAGGTAACACCATGTACTGAAAATTCATAAGATATAACTACTATAATTATAATTTAGTAAGACCACATACAGAATACAGTACACTCAAAAGATTAGAAAAAACAAACGAAAATAAAATGAGTATTAGAGCAATAATAAGAATTATAAAAGAACAAAAGATGAACCTAACTCGAAAAAAAGTACCCACCTAAATATGGGTCAAATTAACTTTAGAAAGAATTGAAAATATGAAAAATCTAGAAAAGGTATTATAGCACAACGATGAGACTAACCAAACGATTTGTTTAACGTAAACTGGAGGAAGGCAATTATCAAGTCTTTTAAATTTTTAAAAAATAGAGATATGTAACGACTGGATGACCTATGAAGAATCACCAACATAAAATATTACTAATCTGATTATTACCTTTATTAAGTATGACTACATAGATATAGTGATCCTTTGGAAATGTAAGCTAAAACCTTTCAACTTTTACCTGAGGAGGCAAAACATAAATCTTTGAATGATTAGACCACCAGAAATGTAGGATTAAGTATCAACTACCAGAAAAGAGAAACAACATGATACTGGATATATATCGACGTTTTTTTGTTAAGACCCATAAAAAGTACAAGTCCTGCGAAATTTATGCCAAACTTAACTGGCTTATGTAAGACCTAAGGTGACACTTAAACATGATAAAAGGACCACCACATAAAATATATGGGATCACAAATATCTGAATAGAAAAACTATGAAATTGGAATATTAAAGCTCACGTTTGAGAGACTCTTGTTAACGTTCTTTAAAAGACGAACCCAAAAATAAACGAAAAAAAGCAGCCCAAACTGCAGGCGTGCAGACAGCTCCTTACGATTTAAAAAACTAGAATGTACGACGGTCTGACCTATTGAAGAGATCCAACAGTATAACTTATTCTAAATACACAATAAAAAATATTAAAGTATGACAACTCAAATTAAGGTCCTAAGAAATATTAAGTAAAACCTAAATATTAACTTATATTACAGTCGAATGAAGAACAAAAATAACTCTAATTTGACACAACAGATAAGTATAGATACGTTAATCATACAGAAGAGACACAAACATAGTTCTGTATAGTTCTACAGATTTTTAATTAATTGTAAGGACCACATAGTACTGTAACCTAAAAAAAAATTTATGTCAACGCAAATCTAGGCATTGTAATGACAAATAAGACACTTACTGAAAAAAGAATAAAAGAAAAGAAAAATATATCAACTAAATAATATGAGTGGCAAAATATGATGAGATGGAAATGTATGAAAATTGGAAATATAAGCATCAAAAAAACGAGGGTTTGTAGACTTATGTAACTTAATCTTAACTGATAAAACAGAAAAGACGTATAAGGCATAACAAGTCTTATTAAATTAATTAAAATAGAATGTATGAACGAATAGCGTGAGACCATATTATTAAATGATTTGTTTGTAATCAGATTATATCATTACCTTTTAAGATTATTGACTCAGATAGATGATTATGAGTCCTGAAATGTTAAGTAAAACCTTTATTAACTGATTTTATAGCATGGAAGGGAGCAACAAATCTTTAAGATAAGTAGACCTTAACAGGAATGGAAGATGAGTTAACCTCCACAGAAGAAAGAAACAACATTGATCTGATAAAATAATACAATACGTTTTTTGTAAAAGTACGCATAAATAGGTAAACGTCCTAAAATTTATAAAGTCAAACTGAACATGATAAATATAAGACAGTGTAAACCTAGACTGAAAAAAGATCCAACCTAAATATGGGTTCAAAATAATTTGAATGAAAATTATGAAAATTAGGGAATCATAAAGCATTCAACAGATAGTGAACATCTTTAGTAAACTTTATTAAACACTGCGCGGGTAGCAACATGTCTGTTAAATTTTAAAATTAGAATGTTAACGTAAATAGACATTTTTTGAGAGATCCAACATTAAATCATTATTAATTCTATGTAATCCTATTTAGAAGATATTTATTTAGATCTTCATGAAAAATTATAGGATGCCTGATATTTAAAGATAAAATACCTTTTAACTTTTTACCTGAGAAAAATAAGGCACAGATCTTTAATATTGACCAAAACAGAACTGTCAAACCGATATAATTAACCTCCAAGAAGAGAAACAAACATGTCTGTATATTCTCTGTGTTTTTTTTTGTAGACCCATAGTACGTCCTAAAATTTAGCTCATGTACAACTGCAGATGACTATAAAAGAACAATGTGAACTCATAATGAAATAGTACCAACCTAAATATGGGTCAATATTTGAATGAAAAGACAATTTATGGAAAATTGGAATAATAAGCCATTAACGCAATGTGACTCTAATGCTAACTTTCTTTACCTTTGGGATAGGCACAACATAGTCTTTAAATTGTAAAATAATAGAATGTATGAAACTGGTGACCTTATTTGAAGAAGATATCCATACAAATAAATCAGTATCTTATTACCTTTTAGTATAGGCTCATAAATATACAGGTCCTGTAAATTTAAGTAAAATCCTTTCAACTTTTTTTTCATTTTAGTGCGACGTGCTGACCAATTTTACAACAGTGCAGAATGATAGGATAGTATAGTAACCTACAGATGAAAAACAACATGTCTGTATATTTCCTTACGTAATTTTTGCTTAAAGAACCCATAGTACGACTCCTAAAATTGTAATGTCAATACTACATGAATTGTAAGACTAAGGTAAGAACCAATACTGAAAAATTAAAAGTAACCAACCGTAAAAAGATATTAGAGGTTACAAAATAATTTGAATGAAAAATATGACTTGAATGGATATATTAGTCATTCAAAAAAATAAAACGGTTATAATGTGACTCTGTGAACGATTCTATTAATCCTGTCAAATGCATGTGGCAAGTCTTTAAAATTTTAATAAAACTTCCTCTTCTTCAACCTCATTTTCTCACTAATTTTCTCCAATGTCAAAATTTAATCTACACATCCTCTACCACTTTATTCTTTATTCTTCAACAATCAATCCCTCAGTCTTTCGACACATTATTTCACCCAAAATACCATCAAATATCTTGCCTACAACACTCAAAGAAGCTATCATTGCTTCAATCGAGTCCCTCAGGAACTACACCCTCCACAAACCCTTTGTTGCATGACTTCCATATTCTTTCAATCACAATCTCATCTTCATATTTGATCATTCACCAGTTAACTCCATCATATAACTGCTACTGATTTACCATTCTTGCAATTTCTCACTCTCCCTATTAAATGCTCACTATACTAATTATTTCATCCTTAAAATACCTACTTCATTTTGCACGTCAAACCAACACACACACACATTCACTGTCAACTCTTTATCACTGCCAATGTTACGCAGATTTTCAAAATATTCCTTCACACTCTCCTCACGTCCGTTCTAATCTGTCACGATAGCACCATCCCTATTCTATGACGACTCCCCTTACTCTTTATATATATATATATATATATATATATATATATATATATATATATATATATATATATATATATATATATATATATATATATATATATATATATATATATATATATATATATATGTATATATATTGTTATGCTATTAGGAATATTGGAAATAAGATCATGGTCTTCACACGACAATACGGATAAATTTATTTATTTTATTTGAAAAAATTGGAAGAAATATTTATTTGGAAAAGTGATAAATTTAAAATATAATTTTTATTTGAATAAGATTTAGTCAGGATTTTTATTTTAAAATATTTTAAGAACAATTTTAATTTAGAAAATAAAATTGTCTCATGGGAAAAAAGATTCATAAACTAACTCTACACCCAGCATCCTGGATACGGGGAAAAGTCATAAATGGAAATAAAATAGTTATTACCAGGTTCCCTACTTGATTCTATAATTGGTTCTACATTTGGTTCTGCCATTGGTTCTATCTCCGTATACGATTATTTATAAGGATCTTTCCAGTTACTGAATATTACCTTTTAAAGACTTTGCTATCATTTTGTGATATATATTATTGAAGAGGTCCTGATTCCAATAGCTCTATTATGATAGCGTGAAGAAACCAGGTTGGACAATTATCAATTGGATTAGAGGATAATTGAAGATCATAATACTCAGAACGTGGAATAGAAAATCTTGTAATCATTCAGAAGGAATTTGAGAGAATTTAGATTGTAACCAAGGAGAAACCTATTAGATCAATTTGGGGAGAAGTTATACAGTCTTGTGAAACATATTGGAATTATATAAATGAAAGTTATACGACTTTGAGGAGCTTGTTGGAACTATTTGAAGGAAAGTTTAGTAATATTAAGAAAGACTTTCATCTGGATTAAAGAACTATTATCTATTTGAAGTTTACTTACTGAAAGTAAAGGATCATTGATATTTTGAAGATTGCATCTGCGACTCTGTAATAACTTAGAGATCTGAAGACTTCGTAGGTTTCACTGCACTTCGTATCTGGGAGGGTTAAACCTACTTCGTGAATCACACCCTAGACATTTTTTTACAACTTGTACTGATTTATTTTGTGTTGTTTAATAAACGAATTCCGGGAATTGTCACGATGTTATTGATAAGATTCCAATCTTGTTCGACATATATATATACTATTATAAATATATATATATAATATAATTATATATTATATATATATATATATATATAGTACTAGTAATATATATATATTATAATATATATAAATATATTATATATTATATATATTATATATATATATATATATATATATATATATATATAGTATATATAATATATATATATATATATATATATATATATATATATATATACTAATATAGTATTATATTATATATATTATTATATATACATATATAACTATAATATATATTATACTATATATATATTATATATATATATATATATAATATATATATATTATATATATATATTATATATTATATATATTATTATATATATATAATATAATATATTTTAAAATATAATAGTATAATATTACTTATATATAATATATATATACTACTATTATATATACGTTAGAATTATAATATATACTATATATAATATATACTATATATGTATATATTAGTATACTATAACTATACTATATACTATCAGTACTACCACATATACGTGATTTTATTACCAGCTACTACTATATATCATCATATACTTATAATACTATCAGTACAGCCGTATATATATATACTATTTAGAAATTATTATACTAATACTTACTCATAGTATCTGTTAACTAGTTATTATATATTCATATCATATCATACCTTCACCCCTTACCGACATCATTATACTACCATCTATAAT
Source organism: Trachelipus rathkii (assembly GCA_015478945.1). Classification (NCBI taxonomy): domain Eukaryota; kingdom Metazoa; phylum Arthropoda; class Malacostraca; order Isopoda; family Trachelipodidae; genus Trachelipus; species Trachelipus rathkii. The sequence goes on from JABUQX010005119.1 coordinate 7,981, forward strand.
AAGACCACTATTACCTTGTATCCCATTACTCTATAAACACTACATACTCCACCTAATGATCTACCAACTCCTATATACCCGCTCCTATATAGTTACTAATATAAGGTATCACTAGTATGACTACCTTATATTACAATTATCATATATACGTATATCACAAACTACTTACTCCCACTATATAACATGTCTATATATATATGGTATATCATATAATATATTACTATATATACTATATATATTAACTTATATACCACTACTAGATATATACATATAATACTAATATTATACATATATATATATATATATACTATATATATATAGGCCCTATTATATATTATATATATATACTATCATATATTATATATATATATATATACCTATATATATATATAATATAGATAATATATATATACTTTATATATTATATTTATATATATATAATTTAAATATATATATATAGCTATATATATATACTATTTATACTATAATTCATTATATATTATCATACTATTATATATATATATATATATATATATATATTCTAAAAGTAAATTGTATATTATATATCGATATATATATATTATATATATATATCAATATATATATATAATATCTATATACTACTATATAATATATATTACTATATATATTATACATATATATTTATTCTATTATTATACTTATATATATATATAAATACCTATTATACTAATCATATATATATATATAATTATATTAATTCTCCAATATATATTATGTATCATATTTATATATATATATATATATATATATATATATAATATATATAATATATTATATATATAACCTATATATATATAGATATATATATTAATATATAATATAATATATTATACTATACTATATATACAAGCTAAATACCTATATATTCACAATTTTAATATATAGACCTTATCTATAATATATAATAGTATATATACATATATTATTCTAAGTAGTACTATATATTATTTATATATATAATATATAGTACTATAATATATATATCATATATAGTATTATTATTATACTAGACTAGCTATTACGATATATATATATTAGTTCAATAGTAATATATAACTTCTCACTTATATATAAATTTCTACTATATAGCATGTATTGAGTAAGTTTTCAGATAGAGTTGACTACCTTATTATAATATCATATATATATATATATAGGTAATAATGTACTCTATATATATTAAACTATTAAACTATATATATCATTATATATATATATATATATATACGTACCAGATACAGGTATCTGTATGGTACTACATACTTGTATCCAATTTAAACAACAGGTTCGAATCGGTATATATATACTATATATATATATAATATACTATATATTATATATTATATATATAACATAATATTACTTATATATATATATATATGAAATTAAATTCCCTTTTCAGTGTGCTATGCGTGTGAGTGTGTATGGATGTGTTTGTGTGTGTCTTGTGTGCTGCAGAAACCGCGTCCTTTGAAGAAAAAACTTGGATGAAAAACGGGTATCATGATTTTAAAATGTTAATTTCATCTTTACAGATTTTTACTATCATGTTTCACGGATAAACCCTCTGAACATGACCTTTTTGACCTCGCGATAAGTGTCAGAGAATGGTTGGCTTTGACACTTTTTACCAAGAGTTCTGCTATCCTTCTCAACTATACTACTGTACTATAATTATATACTACTATATTAATACTATTAGTATATATATTATTATATATATTCTATAGGACAGTTTGAATACGTAACCTATCATATATTATTATATAATACCTATATATATATATAACTAATTATATATTATATATATAATATATATATATATATATATATAAACTATATATATACTGATAATATACTATATATTATATATATATACTATATATATATATATATATATATAACCTATTATATACACATCATATATATATGTGATACATTACCATAATTTTTAATCCTCATAAAAATTTTCTAACTAATGCTACCTACAAAAATATATATATGTATATATATTATATATTATAGTTATATAACTATATATATATATATATATCATATACTATGTAATACTCCTATTATTACTATATACCTATAATACATATTTTATAATATATATATATAATATACTATATATATGATATATAATATAATATATATATTATATTATATCATATTAAATATTATAATTATAGTATACCTATTATATTATATTACTATATATATATATACTACTATCGTATATATATATATACTTATACTAATATAATATATATATATATATAATAATATAAATATACTATATATATTATATAGTATATATTTATATGTATATATTACTATATATATATAATATTATAGTACTATATATATATATAATAATATATATATATATACTATTATATACATATCTAATATATATATAATCGAATGCCCTTGATTTTGAAATTTACACAAGTCTTAGTTCTGTATCTACTGTAAGTAACTGGTCTAAAACGTCTTCTGGCTAGATTTCATACTCTAGTCTTAACCTTTTATCATATCTAAATACTATATACCTATATATATATATATACTACTATATATATACTAATAAATAGTATCTAGAAAAAGGATATACTATAATAGATATATATATTATACCTTATATATATAGTACTATTCCGTATATATATTTATATATATTACATATATATGAAACATAGTATGATATATAATATATATATATATATAGTATTATACTATATAATATATATATATATATATACTATATATATATATTTATATATATCATATATATATATATATATATATATGATATATGTATATATATAATATTTATATATATTATATTATAATATAATATATTATATATATATATATATATATATATATATATATATATATATATATATATTATATATATATATATATATATATATAAGTATAATATATATAATAATATTTATAGCCTATATATATATATAATAGATATATATATATTATATATATATATATATATATATATATATATCATATATATACTATATTATATATACTATATATACATTATATATAGTTATATATAATATATATATATATGTGTGTGTCTGTGTGGTGCTGTGTATTGTTTGTGCTGTTGAATTTTTTCCGACTTCTCCTCAACTTGTGGAATTAAAAAACAACGCTTCTGTTCTCTTTTTTTTTTAAGTTTTTTCACAAGACCATTAATAAAAATAAACAATAATAATTGTAATGCAATTATACACGTAATAGATGAGAAGATTAGAAAAGAATGAAGAATTAGTTTTATTGTTTTTCTTTTTTCCCGACACAAAAAGTTAAGAGTTTTCAATTACCCATTATTATTATTAATATATTATTACTATTATGTATTATTAATTATTATTATTATTATTATTATTATTATTATTATTATTATACTATTATTTTATTATTATCATATATTATTATCATTTTATTATTATTATTAGATTGTATAGAACACATATGTTTTGGGGTCATTGATACTATTACTAGTATTATAACTAGTATTATTATTGTTATTATTTTTCTTTAAACTATTATTTTATTATTATTCATTTTTATTATTTTTATTATTAATTATTATTAATATTATTATTATTATTCAGTTATTATTATTATATTATTATTATTATTATTATTATTATATTATTATTATTATTATTATTTATTATTGATTATTATTATTATTTTATTATTATTATTATTATTATAATTTTTATTATTATTAATTATTATTATTATGCGCCAAATTTTGAGGGGGACTGTTTTATCCTCAATCCGATCTATGTAAACATAATCATCTGTATGTGTTATTGAGTTTTAGTGACAATTATAGTTATTATTTTTGATTGTCATATCCACAATGCATGGATTAATATTTTACTATTACATCGTTATTAGTATTAGTTTGTTTTTTTTTTTGTTTATTAAAAATTATATTTATTATTTTGTTTATTTTAATACAAATAATATTACGGTCAAGAAAAAAGAGTCATAATTATTGTTGTTTAAAATATATCATTTTGTCAGTAACCGATGTTGAAATTACCAGAAAAAGATGGTAGAATTATGTTGGGGCTCAAAGGACACACACTGTGTTGCAATTTGCTAGCTCCTATTTCAAGATACTAGGGAAATTATTTGTTTTTTATATAACTTTATTGGTACTTGAAATTGTAAAATATTACACTATATAATATAAAACTGCATATGATCTTTGTTATTAAATGATTAAATTGTAATATCTCTATTTTGAATTATTAATATATTATTATTATTATTATTATTATTATTATTATTATTATTATTATTATTATTATTATTATTATTATTATTATTATTATTATTATTTTATTAATTATATATATTATATTATATTATTATCATTATTATTATTATCATTATTATTATTATTATTATTATCATTATTATCATTATCATTATCATTATCATTATCATTATCATTATCATTATCATTATCATATAATTATTATTATCATTATCATTCATCATTATCATTCACATCATATCATTCATCATTATCATTATCATTATCATTATCATTATTATATTAATTATCATTATTATCATTATTATCATTATTATCATTATTATCATTATTATCATTATTATCTTATTATCAATTATTATCATTTATCATTATTATTATTATTATTATATTATCATTATTACATTTATCATTATCTTATCATTATCTATTATCATTATCATTATCATTAGTCGAAATCACTCGATCATTATCATTATTATTTATATTATTATTATTATTATTATTTTTTATTATTATTATTATTTTATTATTGTGAATATTTTGACAATTGTAATTATATATTATATATATTATATATTATTATTTATTACCATTATTATTAGTATTACATTATTATTATATTAACATTATTATATTATCATTATTTCTATTATCAGTATATACATATATTATTATTATTTATTTCATTATTATTTTTATCTATTATTATTATTATTATATTATATTATTATTATTATTATTATTATTATTATTTTATTCATATTATATTATTATTATTACGAGATGATCTTTAAACATTTAAGAGAACATTTCAAATCTGTAAATGAAGTGTCTCTTATCGATTATGTTTTCCGAAAATATTTTAATTTAATAAATTTACAAGACATTGCATTTTAAATAACATGCGTTATGATTATTAAAATTTAAGCAAACAATCAATACATAATCCCATATTAATATTATATATAATATATACCTTATATAATAATATACTATATATAATAATATATATATATATATACTACTATATAGTAGTGATTATATAGTATATATATATATAGATGACAGATGACATCACCATAGACACTATACACCAGAACCTAAACACAGCCACAAAACTGACACAACAATACATCAACCAACTTCAAACATTGGCTTACAGAAAACAATGTCCATTTCACCAAATAAATCTTCAATTACATTAATTACCACCGACTACCAACTTGGTGCCACACACCCAATAGTCTACCTAAACATCATTGCTATACCCTTTAACAAAGCTCCCAAAATCCTCGGAGTAACACTTGACACACATCTCACTTTCACAAAACACGTAGACAACATAACCTCATCTGCCAATAAGAAACTAAATATATTAAGAATCATCGCTGGCACAGACTTCACAGACAATAAACCACCATCCACCACTTTATGCAAACAATTCATTTGCCCGACTCTAAACTACGCTTCCCCAACCTGGCAACCACTACTTACTCAAAATACATTAAAGAAACTCCAAACAACCCAATCAAAGCTCTAAGAATCATTACAGGATGCACATCAACAACACCACAACAACACCTGCACAAAGAAACCAAATTCTACCCATAGACACACACCTGAACATGATAGGCACACAATTATTTTCCAATGTCCAAACACCCCAACACCCATGCCACATTGCACTCTCTAACCTTACCCATCACAGACTCAAACAACCCCCTTCTTCACCAGCCCTATATTGCAAATAAATCCTGAACAACATTCCACCATCACAAACAACACAACATATACCAAACAAATCCACACGACACTAACAGAAAACCACATAAGACACAGACCACCAAACAACATTTTAAACAAACTCCACCAGAAATAGCAGCAGAATTCAACTCACTATCAAGAACTAGTCGGTCATCCTTAGCAAAGCTAGCAAAGTGATGAGTAAAACAAAGCAATTTAAAACAGAACATTGGACAATTACATAGGAATAGTGAAGAATTTACAAAAGGATTGAAGATATGACCAAAAGAAAAAGTACAAAAAAATTGCCATTACATGAAATTAAGCAAAAGAATCTCTAAAGAGTCAATGTAATTTCCCATCATTATTTTAAACTAATATCAATTAAATTTAACATTTTATATTTAAGAGATTTGTTAAGAACCTTAAGTTCTGTGTAAAATGTAGTATAAGTGTGAGTAAAGAAAAAGATACTGAAAAACCACTACGCTACCACATGCATGAATATAAACATTGTTAATTAAACATTTAAATATAAAGAACTAAAAACATTTAAAATTAACATTTAATTCTCATGCAAAATAAAACAAAAATTAAATTTTTTTTCCTTGTTTAGAAATTACTCCTGTGTCACGTATAAAATTTTTGTACTCCTGTGTCATCCAGCTCTTTTGCTAGGATTACCTTTAACTTCTATGACACTTCCCGAGTTCTCTAAAATCTTTCGTTGAATTCTAGAGAAATGTAGAAAAATACCTGTGAGTATCAAAGTAATAGAATTAAAGTCTTCAAGTCGGCTTCTAAATTCTTTTATTATCCAAGATATAATAACGTCCAAATTTGGTTCACAAAAGAGATATATTTTAAAATAATAATGACCTTATATACAGTTGGTCAATCACCAAGATACTTATAAATTATGTTAACAGATAAAATATAATCTAAACTCATACTTTAAATAAATTATCAAAATAATAAAAATATCATACACAAAGCTAAAAGTAGAATCACTACAATCTACAATAATAAATAAAGAACACTACTTAAATTAAAAAAAAAAAAAACAGGTTAGGCAGAATACTACATAAATTAGACCAGAACCCATATGTGATAACACGCCCCTTTTTTTTGAAAAAATAATCCTCTTATATTTTCTTAACGATTCATTGAGGGGTTCTGCTGAGACAAACTTATTCCTACATTTTCCGTACCGCTGATCGACTCTAGGAGGAGTTGATATTTCAGGAGGCTTACTGCCCATATTTTCTTTCTTCTGTACTTGTACAGGGCCATTAATCAAATCCATTTCAAAACAAAAGTTTATCTTTCTAAATCGCTCCTCCGTATGGTCCACTAGATTTCTGAACTTGGTGTTTCTCTCCTCCACCACGTATCTTCAAAACGTGGAACTTCCGCGTTAGTCTAAAATCGGCATAGATCCTATTGCTACCGTCTTTCTTCTTGACAATAGTTATTGGCAAAGTGTAGTGCGAGATCGATTCTCTAATTACCCCAATGTCCAACATTTTATTTTTAAATCCTCTTTTAATTCTTCCCCCAAAGCGTAGGGGATAGGATATGCTTTGGATCTCATAGGTTCTTCGGTAGTGAGCCCCATTTTGCATTGCACGACGCTTATCGTCACCGGTGTACTCGTGAGAATGGGCTCGTAATTATTCATCATCTGTTTTACCTGTTTTCGCTTCTCGAATCCAAATTGTTTTCCGATTTTCGCGTTATCAATATTCTCTTCGGGAATAGTTTCACAAATCTATCATTTTCTGAAGGGTCCTCTTCTTCTAAATTTTCGATGACTGGCACACCCGCGGCTTCTATAGGTTCTTTATTATTATCAGAAGCTCTCTTTAGGTACAGTCTCAAGAGATTAGCGTTATAAGTTTTAAGTCCTCTATTCTTATTCCATAATTGTTTCCCCTCTTTTCACTGGCAACAATGTATGGACCTTTCCACTGTAGGAGCAGCTTATTACTCTCTGTCGGTAGTAGTATTAATACCGTTTCTATTTTTTAAAATTTCTTTATTCCTACTTTTTTTCGTAGTAATATTTATATCAATTTTGGACTTTTCCTAAGTCCTCACAATATATCTTCATCGTTTCTTATATTTTTCATGTCATCATTCAACTATGGTTTTTACTTCGACTCTGACTATTGGTAAAGATTCCTTATAAATAATATTCTATTTCATTTCTTAAAGACTGATCACTAAAATGGCTTACAAAGTAGGATGTCTCCAGGGCTCTGTTAGTGAATGAAGAAAAGAATCACATATTTCCTTCAAATGTTCATCTTCGTTACATCTTTGCAGAATAGCTTTAATAGTATTTTTAAAATTTCGCATAGTCTTATCTTTTCCATTTGAAGAACAAATTGAAGCTTCCATTCGTAAAGGAATATAGCAAATGTCAATTGTCCTGAGGATCCACTTGTAGCTAGATGGTCTCAACCGCTAAGAATAATATCTACCCGCTCTTCATAGCTTATTCCAGACCTAGTCAACTTGTTCTCTATATCTTGGTACATCGTTGAATATGGTTTTCTATCACATTTATTATTAGAGGAATTGCTTTTATTTTCACTTCGACTGCAGTTATCTTCGGCGTCATCCATCTTCGGGACTACTAGTTTCTTGACGTGCTCTTCACTGAGTCTTTCAACCTTGTACAATATTCCATGGTACATACGATGACCGGTAACGTAGCTTTCGTGGTCCTTTTGGCTCCACTTAAAACTTCCGCTCAGATAGTCATATTCCCTCTGCGACCGTACAGTTGGTCGCGAGTCACTTTTAGATCGCTCTTCAAGTCTCCTCCGGATCTAATTTCGTTCTTTAATGCTCGCTCTTCTTAATTATCTAATGTATCAAATTCATCTTCCAAATTATGATATGATCATTTTCATCCTTGTCATCCTCATCATTTTCAGAATCTGCAGCAGCATTTTGATCGGAACTATTCTCTAATGGTCTGCTTGTGGTTCCTTCATTATCAGTATTATTAGATCGTTCATCTATATTATCTGAATGATCCTCACTGTGCTATGCTGCGGGGTCAACTTTTGATCCAACGCCGCCATCACTTGAATTGTTTCTCGCATAAGAGTCCGAAATGAAATCAAAGCCTGATTGTTCGACCGTACGTTCGTGTTCACCATCCAGCGTTCGTTCGTGTTCACCAACGATGGCTTCATTTTCGACAATCTAGTCGAGTTTGTCATATTTACTATCATAATCACGATTATCAGCATTAGAGATATCTGATGGAGTAAGAATCGGATCGTTTTCTACAATTAGATTTTGCTGGTACAAATGATGATTTTTATATGCTTGTGTGTGCGTGTGCGAGCGAGTGTGAGAGAGTGTAATTTCTCTATAATGTGCTTCAATTAAATCTTCATGGCCTCTTGATCATTACCATCGTGTTTACACCCTTTATTTCTTTCTTCAAGGTTCAACTGTGATTTCATCTTATTTTCAGTCCCCTAGACCCCTTCAGACCCTCAACCCCTCTTCATTATTATTCTCCATCGTTTTCCTGAATATCAGTCATAGATTGGAATTCCATGATTCGGGCTTTTATTCTTCCGGTTCAAATATTTTCTTTCGCGTATAGTGTGAACCAATTGCTCAAACGCTATTTTCGTGTACATCAAAACTTTTCTGCCCCTTCTGTCCAGTTTTCATCTTGGAAATTGGGTGGTTTAGCTCCCGCGGTACGTTCACCCAGTAGTTATATATAGATATATAGTATATAGTATATATATATATATGATATATAACTATAAGATATATATATATATATATATTATATATATATATATATATATAGATATATATAAATATCATTATATATATATATATATAATAATAATGTTAAATATTGCATATATATAAATCGCAATTATATAAGATGTTAAAGAAAGAACATATAATAGGAAGATTTAAAGAAGTAGTCTGTGCCTTCTTCGGGATGAAACACCTCCATGTGCACGGGGAGGACAATATACCCGGTGCGTTACGACTGAGCTATCCTCCAAGCCAAAAAACGTTGGATTCAAGATCAGTTATAAAGCAACCGAGCTCCCTTCAAGGCGGACATCACCAGATGTCCAGCCTGTTCTATCCTTCGTTCTTTATATTGTGATGTTAAAATATTGCATATAATCGCAATTATATAAGATGTTAAAGAAAGAACATATAATAGGAAGAAGAATTAAACGCAACATGGGCGGTGCGTTTCAATCCCGGAGGGGCAGTTAATTCGTTTACCTTCCTATTATATGGTTCTTTCTGTTTAACATCTTTTCAAATTGCGATTATTATGCAATATATAACATCTGCAATATAAAGAACGAGGGATAGGACAGGCTGGACACCTGGTGATGTCGCCTTGAAGGGAGCTCGGTTGCTTTATAACTGTTCTTGAATCCAAGTTTTTTGGCTTGGAGGATAGCTCAGTCGTAACGCACCGGGTATATTGTCCTCCGAGTCGCAACATGGCGGTGGTTCAATCCCGGAGAAGGCCGTTAATTTCATTATTTTTGCCTTTAATATGTTTCTTTCTTTAAACATATATATATATATATATATAATATAATATGATATATATATATATATATATATATATATATACATATATTATATATAAAAAATATATATATATTATATAAATATATATTATATATTATAATATAATATATATATTATTATTAGAATATTATATATATATATATATATATATACTATATTATATATATATATATATATATATATATATATATATATATATGTCTTTTTATGTATAATTAGAAATATATGTAGAGATTAGAGAAAAAATCACTCTTGCTCATCTTGTTTCGATAATATATTAATTAATATATTCATAATAATATTTAATTTTGATTAAAACCCCCAAAAATATTATCGGATTGGCTTCAAAGTATTATACATTGGAAGTTAGATAAATATTGTGACTCACGTTTTGTTAGCACTTAAATACCAGAGGTGGGCACTTCCGCCTCTTTAGTCCGCTAGTCCGGCTAGTCCGCTCCGAGCGGACTACCAGAATAGGTGCGGACTAGCGGAGGTGCGGAGTCGTCAGGAAATTAGCGGACTTGCACGTGCGGATCAAAAAATGTTTCCGCTCTTTTGTTCCGCACCTTTTTAAAAAATGAAAATATAGTTTACTTATTAAGAATTCTTATTGGTTATAATAAAGAAATATAATTTTTATTTTAAGTTTATAACTAATTATACTTTTAGTCTAAGACTTATTGTTTTTTAATAAATAAAACATTCCAAAAATAATCTCAACCTCCTTAAAGGTACCATATATAATAAATAAACATTTAAATTGATTTTACAGACTGAATGGCTATCTTAACCTCATTCGTATAACTTTTAATTAATTATATTATTCCTATAATAACTAGGCAATATCGAAATCAAAGCTTTTAAAACCCAAAATATATATATATATAGTACTTCGTATATATTATATATATAGTATATATATATATATATATATTATTATATATATATATTATATACTATATATATAACATATTATAATATATATACCTTAGTACTATGATTACAGTGGCGTATCTAGGGGGCCAGGGGGCCATGGCCCCCCTCCCGAAATTTACTAGACGACAAAAAATTTAAGTCGATCATATCTGTTAATGTATCAAACGTGCAGAGGTTAAAATTAACTTTATATAATTCGTCGCTGGTCAGGAACACAATCCGCTAAGTCTTTAGTTTAAAAGTAACAACTCTGAACAGCCATCAAGAGAAAAATGCAACATTAGAATTTCAGCATGATTTTGAAGGAATGTGTCAGCATATCAAAGGATGTTCCAAAGTCTTTGAGTAACCATTTGAATTAAACAAGTAGTGCTACATTTTAATAGATGCTTTCAAAAAATCAAGTCTCTTCTATATGCATGTCTTTAAAATTATGAATGTGTAGAAATGTCATCAGTAGTGATCATTAGATCACTACTGATGACATTTCTACACATTCATAAGATGGTATCTGGAGACAGTGTCTATACTAATCATTTTACCTACTACTAGAAATTCCTAGTTTTTAAGTTAAATAGATTTTATGTTTTTGAGATATCTAGCTAAACTAATTTCATGATGTATGCGTCTAAAATAATGATATCTTTCCTACAATAGGGTCAATGGTATCTTCAATTGCATTAATAACTTGTATTAATATTAATTGTTAAATATCTTGTTATTATAGCCATGATTTCCACGGGAATGCAGCAATCAAGATTTTCATTGCATATCTTATGGTGTCAGAGGAAGAGGCGAGGATTGAGTGGTTTGATTAATATGTTTAGGTGTCTTAAATTGACTTTTTTTTAATGAAAATTTCAAATATTTGGTGTGTTATTGATGGTAGCTTTAATATTTGTCATTAGTTGTGGAAAAACCTGTTTTAAATACAAAAATATATAACTTCTAAATTTACGCACTTTTCTCATAAATTGTTGTCGACATTATAGCATATTATGAAACGAGGCTTAAAAGATAAAGATTTCCTTAAAATTTTCAACATTGTGATAATGGTATTTGTTAAATCTTTAAAATTGAGTTTTTAAACGGTATTTTCAGCATTTGTAAAATAATAATGTGTTTCATTTAAAAATGCAATTTTCAAAAAGCAGAAAAGCGAAATTAATAATAGTTTTAGGTGTTTTAAAGTAAAGTTTCTTAATTTAATATCAAAATTGGGTTTTATTTGTTAAAAATTTGCATTAGTTGTGAAAACCTGTTTTAATAAAAAATTATAACTTTCTAAGGTATTAGCGATGTTACTTTTTCTTAAAATATTATTATTAAAAGGAATTTAAGAACTCTTAAAAGTGACGAAATTTTTCCTAAATTAAAACATTTGAAATTATTTGGTAAATTCTTAAAATTGAAGTTTTAACGGTATTTTCAGCAATTTGAAAAAAATAATAGTGTTTCATTGGATAAGTCAATTTTCAAAAAGCAGGAAAAGAGAGAATTGGGTTATTTAGAGTGTGTTGGTTTTCTAGGGTGTGTACTTTAAACCTTTGACGTTTATTTTTAAGAAATTTTGCAGATATATTGTTTTTTATATAACATATCTAAATATGTCTTCATTGGGAGTGATAGAACCTTGTTTTAATAAAAAAATTTTAAACTGCGAGAAAGTGACGTGGAACTTATCGTTTTCTTCTTTAATATTTTTCATATATAGTGGAATTTTAGAGAATCTAAAAGTACGATTCTGTTTCCTTAAATTTCCACATATGTGAAATATTTGTTACTCTTAAATTGAGTTTTTTAAACGGGTATTTTCAGCATTTGAAAAATAATGTGTTTCCATTGAAATGTATTTATCAAAAAACAAAAAGGCGCCAGAAAAAGTGAATTTATTAATAGTTTTGTGTGTCTTAAATTGACGTTTTTTAAAAGAAAATTTTTCAATTTGTTTTATATATCCTAATGGTTCATTAGTTGTGAAAAACCAGTTTTAGTTAAAAATTTATAATTCTAAAATTACGGCTTTTTCTTAAAATGTTCACATTACAGAAATTATGCAACTCTTAAAAGAGTACGGATTTTTTCTAACGTTCAACATCGTTGTGAAATTCTTTGGTGAAATTCTTAAAATTGAAGTTTTTACGGGATTTTCAGCATTTTGAACAATAAATGAGTTCATTGAAATGCAATTTCAAAAAGTCAGAAAAGCGAATTTATTAATATAGTTTTAGTGTATTAAAACTTGACGGTTTTTTAATGAAATTTCAATATTTGTTTTTAATATACCGAAATATTGGTCATTAGTTGTGTAAAACTCTGTTTAATGAATTAAGATTATAACTTCTAAAATTGATACGTTGTTCTTGAAATTTTCAAATTATGAATTTAGAACTCTTAAAAGTGAGATTTTTCCTAAAATATTAAACTTTGAAAATTATTTTGTTAAAATCTTAAATGAGTTTTTAATCTGGTATTTTCAAAGCATGTTGAAAAAATAAATGTGTTTCATTGATAAGCAATTTCAAAAGCAGAAAAAGCGAATTATTAAATAGTTTTAGTTGTCTTAAAATGACGACGTTTTTTTAATAATGAAATTTAAGAATATTTTGCGTATCATTCAGATTATTATATGTAGAAATTATTTTACTAGGTTGTAGAAAAACCGTGTTGTTTTGTATAAGAGGGAAGAAAATTAGTAAGCTACGTAAATTACATATATCTGTTGTAGTACGTTGAAATTTTACATTACAAGTAATTTGAGAACCTCATTAAAGTACTGATTATTTCCCTAAATTTCTATACATTTGTGAATTTATTGTATGTTAATGCTTGAGAATTATGGTTGAGTTTTTTAACGTGTGTATTTTAGCAATTGTTTGGAAAAAAAATAGTATGGTGTTTCATTTGAAATGCGAGATTCTTGGTTTAAGCTAGTGTGAATAGAGAAGTTTATATAATTGTTTTGATTGAGTTGTTCTATCGTTTGAATTGATACGATTTTTTAGTATTATATAATTAGTTTTCCAATTATTTGGTTTTTTTTATGTCTTTAAGTTACAGGGGCTATTGTGATATTTTGTTTCGGTTGTGTTACGTCTGATGGTCAATATACTTACATGGGGATGTTTATTTTCATTAGTTGTTTTGGATTGTGTATAAGAGCGGCTATTTTAATCTTAGCTTTGGAGATAAAATTATTACGCTCTGAGGGCTTATAGGCTTTTCTTAATATATCGGTTGTATTGTTTAGTGGATTATCATGTTTCTCTTTGTTATCGTGTATTAATTTATTCTTATTCATTTCTTTAATTTTTAGATACTTTATAGAGATTAGTTATCGTTTATCGCGATTTTTTCTTTTATGGCTCTTATCGGCACTGCAAAATTTTCAATTTTATATTGTTAGCGGATGTTAGTAAATGAAACTTACTCGATCGTATAATTATGTTGCTTGTTAAAATAATTGAGAAGCTTATTTAAGTGCGATAAGTCAGTTTTTGGTACAATGTTAGTGACTGGGTTCTCAATGACATTAATTAATATATATTTGTTGTCAATTGAAATGCTTATCTATTTTTATTTTTTATTATTCTTTTTTTTTTAAGAAAGTATCTTTACAAAGTTAATTATATAATCCCATTAATGCATTATTGATATGATTTAGGTTAAATTAAAAGTTGTGGACAGAGTACTTTCTACTTCTAATATCAATTAACAGCATATTCTTTTCTTGCTTTCTGTAATTATTTTTGTATTTTATATTATATTATTAGTTTATACAATTTCATCTTTTCATGCTTTAACTATGAATAACTTCTTCCGTCTATTATAAATATATTTTTTATTTATACAATGTTTATTTTCTTTTTGTTTTTTATTTTCTACATAGAAATTGCAATAATCTGATTAGTATTTGAAGTAAAACAATTTGAATAGATTTCATTTAAAAAACAAAATTTCATGTTTTTTAATCTGGTTATTTAAAAACATGATTTAAAAAACAAAATTTCATTTTTTTTAATGGATTGCTAAAAAACGATTTAATAATGTTGTATATTTATGTTTATGTTATTACGGTGTTTAAATTGACGTTTTTATTATATTGTTAATGAAAATTCAATATTTTGTTTTTAATATATATCAATATTCATTAGTTGTGAAAACCTGTTTTAAAATAAAAAATTATAAGCTTCTCTAAAAATTACGCCTTTTTCTTATAATTTTTCTCTATCTATACATAATGATTTTAATAGTAGACGAATTTTCCTGAAATTTCAACATTCTATTTGTAGTTCTTAAAATTGAGTTTTTACGGTAATTTTTTAGCAATTGAAAAATAATTTTTATTTCAAATGCTAGGTGATATGAGTATTTAATTATATTTGTATTTATGTGATCTTTCTTAAATTGTCGTTTTTTTATGAAATTTCAATATTATGTTTTTTATAACGCAAACTATTCTATTAGTTTGTGAAAACATGTTATTATTAAAAATTTTAAATTTACTTAATAATATACGTCTTTATTCTTAAAATTTACATTATTACTGAATTTAGTAAAATCTTTAAAAGTACGATTTTTCCTAAATTTCTTAAGCATTTTGAAATTATTTGGTAAAAATTCTTTACTATCAAGTTTATAACACTAACTAATTAAATTTATATAGTCATTTGAAATAATAAAATGTGTTTTCATTTGAATGGCAATTTCAAAAAGCTGAAAAAAAAATGATTTATTTAATATTTTTAGTATGTCTTAAATTGACCGTTTTTAATGAATAGTTATTCATATATTTGTTTTTATATTACAATATATTTATATCATTAGTTTATGAAAACCTGTTCATAATAAAAATAATTTAACATTCTAAAATTACGCTTTTTCTTTAAATTATTCACATTACATTAATACAATTAAGAACTCTAAAAGCAGAATTTTTATTCCAGTATAATTATCAACATTTGAAATTAATTTTGGTTAAATCTTAAAATTGTAGTTTTTATAACGGTATTTTTTAGCATTCTGAAAAATATATTGTTGTTTTCAGATTATGAGCTATTAAAGGCTAGAAAAAGTATAAATTTTATATTAATAGTTTTAGGTGTTCTAAATTGAATGTCTTATAAGAATATTTTCATATTATTATGTTTTTAATATATACGAGAATATTATAGTTTGAAGTAATTGTGGTAATGTTTTTTAATATAATATTATTTTAATATCTTTTATTTTTAAGATTAATCATGTTCTTAAAGTTTCACATTACATAATTTCACGAAATCTCGACTGTAAAAAGTAACGATTTTTCCTTTATAAATTTCAGACGAGTTTTTGAAATGTATTTTGGTTTAATCTTTAAAATTGAGTTTTTATGGTGTTAAAAGGTGAAAAATAGTATAGCAAATATAATATAATGTGTTTCAATGTAAATTGTCAATTTCTGAAACGGTATAAAAAGGAGAATTTAATTAATATTACGCAATCGATGTTTTCATAATTTTGAACCACCGTTTTTTTTTTATTTAATATAAAAATATTCTAATTATTTTGTTTTATATATTTAGCTTATATTTTCAATTTAGTTGTGAAGCTCTAATCTATGTTTTATATAAAAAATTTTAAATACACTTCTAAATATCATTTACTATTTTCCTTAAATTTTCACATATTTTCAATTTAGACCATTTTATCTGAACAAAATTTCTTCAAAGCTCATGAATTGAAACGTCGATTCCTTCTCTTGAGTATAACATGGTATATTAAAGTTCGGTATTTTTATTAGCTTTTGATAATATTATATAGTGTTTTACATTTGAAATGCTATTTCAAAAGCAGAAAAATAGTTAAATTCATTAATAAACTATCAACATTAATCTAAAATTTGACGTTTTTTAAAAGAATTATCAAATATTATTGATTTAAATTATTTATCAACTTACATTAGTTGGGAAATCCTGTTTAATTAATATAATATTTTAACTTCTAATAAATAATAATTCTGCCGCTATTTTCTTAAAATTTTCACATTATACAACTACAAATTTTAAGACTCTGTGGAAGAGTTACGATTTTTTCCTTAAATTTCAACCATTTTGAACTTATTATGTTAAAAATCTTAAAATTGGAGTATTTTAACGGTATATTTTCAGCATTTGACACCACCTCGTCAGTATTTTATTGAAATGACTCATGTAAAACCGCCGACACACGCTGAATTTAATCTATAGTTTTCGCAGTGTTCTTTAAATTGGAGTTTTTTAATGAAAAATGTTTCAATATTTGTTTTTATATACGCAAATATTTCATTTAGTTGTGAAAACCTGTTTAATAAAAAAATTAATTATTACTTCTAAATTCGATTTTTCCTTATTCATCATCCCAATTACAAATTTAGAACTTTTCCCAGGTATGACTTTAATAATTTTTCAACATTTAAAATTTATTTCGTAAATCTTAGAAAAATTGAGTTTTTAAACGGTATTTTCAGCATTTGAAAAAATAATGGTGTTTCATTGAAATGCAATTTCAAAAAAGCAGAAAAGAGAAATTTATTAATTGTTTTAAGGTGTCTTAAATTGAACGTTTTTTAATGACATCTATCACCAATAATTTGTATTTTTTTTAATAACCAAATATTCCAAATTAGTTGTGAAAACCTGTTCCTAATAAAGAAATTTTTAAAACTTCTAAAATTTACGCTTTTTCTTAAATTTTCATAAACAAAAAATTTAGATCTTTAAAAAGTACGATTTAAAACCTTTAATTAAACATTTTGAAAATTATTTGGGTAAATCTTAAAAAAATGAGTTTTATTAACAGGTATTTATCAGCCATTTTGAATGAACACATAAATGTGTTTTCATTGAATGCCAATTTCAAAAAGCTGAAAAAGTGAATTTATTATATAGTTTTTAGATGTCCTAAATTGACGTTTATTAATGAAATTATCAATATTTGGTTTTTTATACCAATAGTTTTAATCATTAGTTTTGATAAAGTCCTGTTTTATATAATCATAAAATCTTCAACTTCTGCAAAAATAACACTTTTTCTTAAATTTTCAACATTAACAAATTTAAGAACTTCAGTCTTAAAAGTAACGATTTTTTCCTAAATTCACACATTTGAAATTAATTTGGTTAATCTTAAAAATTTGAAGATTTTTAACGAGTAATATTGGTGAGCATTTGAAATAATAATTTTTTTCTTTGAAAAATGCAATGTCAAAAGAGAAAAGAGAAATTTATTAATATGTTTCTTATGGTGATCTTTAAAGTGACGTTTTTTGAAATAAAATTTCAATATTGTTTTATATATAGCCAAAATAATATTCATTAGGTTATGTAAAACCTGTATTTTATTTAACTAAAAAATTAACTCTAAAATTACGCTTTTTCTTAATTTCACTATTAATACAAATTTAGAATCTCTTAAAAGTACGATTTTTCCTTAAATTTCAACATTTGAAATAAATTATTGAAAGTTTAAAAATTGTTTTTTTAACGGTATTTTTAGCTATTGAAAATAATGTGTTTTATTGAAAAGCTATTTCAAAAAGTCAAGACGGATAAAAGTAAATTTATTAATTCAGTTTTAGGGTGGTCTAAAATATGAACGTTTTATTTAATGAAAAATTTCAGTATTTTGTTTTTATATACCATAATATTTCATTAGTTGTAAACCTGTTTTAATAATAAAATTTTAACTTCTAAATTACCCTTTTTTTTATTAAAATTTTCAACACATTGACACAATTTAGCAACTCTTTAAAAAAAGTTGAGTCGAGTTTTGCCAAACACATGATTCTATTTGAAATTATTGTGGTATCTTAAAATTGAGTTTTAACGGTATTTTCCAGCATTTGAAAAAAATAATGTGTTTCATTGAAATGCAATTTCAAAAAGCAGAAAAGTGAATTTATTTATAGTTTTAGGTGTCTTAAATTGACGTATTTTAATGAAATTTCAATATTTGTTTTTATATATTAACGCAAATAGTTTCATTTTTTGTAAAAACCTGTTTTAATAAAAAATTTAAACTTCTAAAGATATAGCGGCTTGTTGCTTTAAATTATTACAGTTACGAAAAGGAAGTGTATAAGTCTGTAAAATGTACGATCAAGTCAGCAAAAAACATTAACATGTCTGAAATTTAAATTTGGGTTTACTTAAAATTGAGTTTTTTAAACGAGTATTGTTATCAGCATTTGAAAAAGAGATGTGTTGCATTGAAATGTCAATTGTCAAAAAAGCTAGAAAAAGAGAATTTATTGAATTGTTTTAGCGTGGTCATTAAATTGTAGCGTTTTTGTTAATGAATTTTAATATTTAGTTATAATATTCCACAAAATTTTTCATTAGTTGTGAAAACTGTTTTTCATTAAAACCTATTAAAGCTCCTATATATTTGAACGTTTACTCTGAAGTTTTAGCATTACAATTAGTTAGAAACAATTACAAAGTATGATCTTTCTCTAATTTCAACAACATGGAAATTATTTGGTAAATCTTAAATTGAGTTTTTTTTAACGGTATTTTCAGCACTTAAGAAAAGATAGAATGTGTTTCATTGAAGCAATTTCAATAAGACTGAAAAAGTGAATTTTATTAATTAGTTTTAGATGTTTAATTGACGTTTTTTTTATGAAATTTCAATATTTTGTTTTTATAATTAATTACCAAATTTATCATAGTTTGAAAAAACGCGTGTTTTAATAAAGAAAATTTAACTTCTAAAATTAACGCTTTTTCTTAAATTTACGTCACAAATTGACAAATTAGAACTCTTTAAAAGTGACGAATTTTTCCTAAATTCAAACAAATTTGAAATTATTTGGTAAATTTCTTAAAAATTGGTGAGTTTAAATCGGTATTTTCAGCATTTGAAAAAACAATGTGTTTCATTGAAAATGCTCACCTGTCGTCAGAGAAAGCAGAAAGAGTGAGATTTATTAATAGTTTTTCAGGTGTCTTAAGCTTGACGTTTTTTAAATGAAATTTATCAAATTATTCTGTATTTTATGATTTAAGGTTTTCAATTAGTTTGTGAAACCTGTTTAGTAAAAAATTTTAAACTTGTAAATTACGCTTTTTGCTTATAAATATTTTGCACATTACAGAATATAGTAGCTCTTAAAAGTAAAATCGAATTTTTTTCCTCTCTAGTTTCGAACATTTAGAAAATGGTATTTATGTAACATCTTAAAATTTGGTTTTGTTAAACGGTATTTTCAGCATTTGAAAAAATAATGTGTTTGCTTGGTGTAATGCTATTTCAAAAAGCAGAAAGAGAGAATTTATTAATAGTTTTAGGTGTCTTTAAATTGACGTTTTTGAATGAAATTTCAATATTTGTTTTTATATACCAAATATTTCATTAGTTGTGAAAACCTGTTTTAATAAAAAAATTTAACTTCTAAAATTACGCTTTTTCTTAAATTTTGACATTACAAATTTAAAACTCTTAAAAGTACGATTTTTCCTAAATTTCAACATTTGAAATTATTTGTTAAATCTTAAAATTGAGTTTTTAACGGTATTTTCAGCATTTGAAAAAATAATGTGTTTCATTGAATGCAATTTCAAAAAGCAGAAAAGAGAATTTATTAATTGTGAATTATACGTGTCTGAAATGTACATTTTTTAATGATGCATTTAACAATCATTTCATTTGTTTTAATTGTATAATAATTTCATGTGTTTGTAAAAACCTGTATTTAATAAAAAATTTTGAGAATAACATGACTCGATTCTTTAAAACTTTATCGTCAACCAGATTTGTAGAACTCTTTAAAAGTACAGATTTTCTATTAAATTCACCATTTGAAATATTTGGTAATTCTTAAAAATTTGGAGTTTTTACGGGGATTTTCAGCATTTGGAAAAAATAATGTGTTTAGTTGAAATGCAATTTCAAAAGCAGAAAAGCGATTTTAATATAGTTTTGGTGTCTTTAATGGACGTTTTTTAATGAAATTTCAATATTTGTTTTATATACGAAATAATATTTCATTAGTGTGAAAACCTGTTTTAAATAAAAAATTTATAAATTGCTAAAATTACGCTTTTTCTTTAAATTTCTCTATTAAAAATTTAGACCCTAAAAAGTACGGATTATTTCACCTTAAATTTGCAACATTTGAAAATTATTTTGTAAAGTTTGATAAAAATTTAGTTTTTTAATAACAGGTATTTTCAGCATTTGAAAAAATAAATAGTGTTTCATTGAAATACAATTTCAAAAAAGCCCCGAAAAAGTGCGAATTTATTAATATATTTAGGTGTCTTAAATTGACGTTTTTAATGAAATTAATCAAAATATTTGGCCATTTTATATACCGCAAATGATGTTCATTAGTTTGAAAACCTGATTTTTAACTAAAAAATTATAGACTTCTAAACATTACACTTTTCTGTAAGATTTTCCAACATTTGAACCCATAATTTAGAAAATCTTAAATAAGTTACGATTTTTCCGATAATTCAACATTTGAAATTATCTGTGTATAAATCTTAAATTGAGTTTATAAAACGGTAATTTTCAGCATATTTGAAAAAATAATGTGTTTTCATTGAAATGCATTTCAAAAAAGCAGAAAAAAGAGATTATATAGATATGTTATCAGGGTGTCTTAAAATTGAACGTTTTTAATGAAATTGTCAGATATTTGTTTTTATTATACCAAAATTATTTCATTAGTTAGTGAAAACCAGGCTGTTTTAATAAAAAAAAGTTTTAACTTCTAAATTTACGCTTTTTACTTAAATTATTCATATAAACGGAATTTAGAAATCTTTAAAAGATACCGAATTTTTCCTAAATTCCAACATTGGCAGAAGATTGTAAATCCTTAAAACGGTGAGTTTTAAAAGGTATTTTCAGCACATGAAGAATAATGTGTTTCATTGGTAGAAGTCATCGCAATTTTCAAAAAAGCTGAAAAAGTGAATTTATTAATAGTTTTAGATGTCTTAAATTGACGTTTTTTAAGTGGAAATTTCAATATTTGTTTTATATACCAAATATTCATTAGTTTTTGAAAAGCTGTTTTAATAAAAAAATTTAAACTTCTAAAATTACGCTTTTTCTTTAAATTGTTTCACATTACAATTAGAACTCTTAAAAGTACCATTTTTTCCTAAATTTCAACATTGAAATTATTTGGTTAATCTTAAAATTGAGTTTTTTAACGGTATTTTCAGAATTTGAAAAAATATGTGTTCCATCGGTACTACAATTTCAAAAGCAGAAAAAGGAATTTATTTAATTGTTTTAGGTGTCATATAATTGACGTTTTTTAAATGAATTTCAATATTTGTTTTTATTATATTCCTTAAATACTTTTCAATTAGTGTGTGGAAAACCTGTTTTAGACTAAAAAATTTATAATCTTCTAATTACGCTGTTTATCCTAATATTTGCACAATACCAAAAATTTAGAACTCTTAAAGTCAAGATTTTTCCTAAATTTCAAGACTTTGAAATTATTTGGTAAATCTAAAATTGAGTTTGTTTTAACGGTATTTTTAGCATTTTGAAAAAAATAATGTGTTTCCATTGAAAATGCCTATTCAAAAGCAGAAAAAGTAAATTTAATTAATAATTTTTTAGGTGTCTAAAATTGAACGGTTGTATTTTTGACTCAAATTTCAATATTTATGTTTTTATATACCAAATAATTTATTAGTTATGAAAAACCTTCTTGTTAATAAAAATTAAGATGTCTAAAAAATTACGCATTTTCATTAAATTTTCACATTACAAATTTTAGAACTCTTAACAGTACGATTTTTTCCTAAATTTCACATTTGAAATTATTTGGTAAATCTTAAAATTGGTTTTTAACGGGTATTTTCAGCATTATGAAAAAATAATGTGTTTCTTACATTGAAATGCCTATGTCATAAAAAGCAGAGGAAGTGATTTATTAATTAGTGTTTAAGGTGTCCTAAAGTTGACGTTATTTTAATGAAATTTTAAAATATTTGCTTTATTTTTATTTAAATTTTTTTTCTTTTTTTTTTTTTTTTTTTTTTTTTTTTTTTTTTTTTTTTTTTTTTTTTTTTTTTTTTTTTTTTATTTTTTTTTTTTTTATAAACCAAATATTTTCATTAGTTTGTGAAAACCTGTTTTAATAAAAAATTTTAACTTCTAAAATTACGCTTTTCTTAAATTTTCACATTACAAATTTAGAACTCTTAAAAGTACGATTTTTCCTAAATTCCCAAACAATTTGAAATTGATTTGGTAAATCTTTAAAAAAATTGAGTTAAAACGGCGGTGGAGGTGAGTTTCGAGCAATTGAACAAAAATAATGTGTTTCATGCTGAAAATGTGCTAATTAAAAGCAGAAAAGAAAAGTTATTAATTGTTTTAGGGGTCTTAAATTTACGACGTTTTTATAATGAAATTTCAAGTATTATGGTTTTTATATACCAAATATTTCATTAGTTGTGAAAACCTGTTTTAATATAAAAATTTTAACTTCTAAAATTACGCTTTTTCTAAATTTTCACATTACATTTAGAACTCTTAAAAGTTACGATTTTTCCTAAATTTTCAACATTTAAAATTATTGGGTAAATCTTAAAAATTCTGATAAGGGTTTTTTAACGGTAATTTTTCAGCATCATTGAAAAAATAATAATGTGTTTCATTGAAATAAAATCTCAAAAAGATGTAAGGCATTTGTTATTAGTTAGTTTAGATCTGTCTTTAAATAAGACGTTTTTTTAAATGAAATTTCAATATTTTGTTTTTATATAGAAAAAACGCTACAAAATATTTCATTAGTTTTGAAAAAACCTGTTTAATAAAAAAAATTTAAAACCTTCTAAAATGCTCGAAGAGTTGTGAATCTATTTGCTATATGGATTCTTCATGAACATTAAGTGAAAATGAAGCTTAAATTAAGATTCATAAAATGCTCTGAAGGTAAAGTACGATTTTTTCGCTAATATTTTACAACCATTTGAAAAAAAGAATTTAAGTAATCTTTAAATCTTGCATTTTTCATGTCATTATATTGCAGCTTATGTATAAAATAATAATGTGTATTCACTTTGAAATTGGCAATTTTCAAAAGCTAGTAAAAAGGATTTATAAATGACTTTAAAATTGCTTCCTGCATTGGCTAGTTTTTACAACAAGGTGTTTTAATCAAATATTTGTTTGTTTGAAATAACTGTAAAATTGTTAGAAAACCAGATAATTTTATGAAAGCCTAAAAATATACATTAATAAAGAGAAAACCCTGTTTCTGTCTTTTTTTAATTAAAATAAAACAAAATTTTTGACCTAACTTTAATTTTAGACTAGAAATTCCTGTTTTCTTTTTATTTTCTCTTTGAAAGAGCAAAACTTTTAATAATACGATTTCTTCCTAAATTTCAAGCATTGAAATTCTTTGGTATCTTAAAATTGAGTTTTTAACGGTATTTTTTAAGCATTTTGAAAAAAATAATTGTTCACTGACCTGCTACTACAAAAACAAAATAGTATTTATTAATTGTTTCTAGTGTTTCAAATTTAACTATTAAATTCTATGTAATTTGCAAAATATTGGTTCCAGATTAACCAATTACATCTTTATCTTTCAAAAACCGTCTTTTAATAAAAAATTTTCTTCTAAATTATACAGCTTTTTTCTTACAATTTTCACATTACAAAATTTAGAACTGCTTAAAAGACGAATTTTTCCTAAGATTTCACATTTTGAAATTATTTGGTAAATCTGTATAATTGTAGTTTTTAACGGTATTCTTCTAATCATAATAATAAATGCGACAGTACATATTGAAAATGCTTTTCAAAAAGCAGAAAGTGAATTTATTAATAGTTTTAGGTGTCTTAATGGTGACGTTTTTTAATGAAATTTCAATAATTGTTTTTATATACCCAAATATTCCATTTAGTTTGTGAAAAACATGTTATAAGTAAAAAAGTTGTTAAACTTCTCAGGTAAAATATCTATAATTTACGCTTTTTTCTTAAATTTTCACATTACAAATTACGAACTCTTAAAAAGTACGATTTTTTTTTATATAATTTCAAAATTTGAAATTTTTTGTTAAATTTAAAAATTGAGAGTTTTTAACGGTATTTTCAAGCATTTTGAAAAAATATGTGTTTCATTGAAAATGCTATTTCAAAAACAGAAAGTGAATTTATTTATAGTTAGGTGTCTTAAAATTGACGTTTTAATTTAATGATTTCAATTTGTTTTTATATACCAATATTTATCATTATATCGTTAAAACCATGTTTTAATAAAAAATTATAACTTCATAAAATTAACGCTTTTTCTTAAAATGTTCACATTCACCAAAATTTATAAGAACTCTAAAAAGTAATCGAATTTTTTCCCCTAATTTCAACATTTGAACTTTTATTGTTAAATCTTAAAAAATTAGAAGTATTTTTATGAACGGTTATTTTTCAGTCATATTAACAAACACGTACAATTTTAAGACACATAAAACAATTATAAATTCTCTTCTCTGCTTTTTTGAAATTGGCATTTCAAGTGAAACAATTATTTTTCAAAATGCTGGAAATACGGTAAGAACTCAATTTTCAAGATTTAAACAAGATAATTCAAAATGCTTGAAAATTTTAGGAAAAAATCGTACTTTTAAAGTTCTAAAATTCGTAATGTGAAAAATTTAAGAAAAAAGCGTAATTTTAAGAGTTAATTTTTTTTATTAAAAGCAGGCTTAGCACAACTATCGAAATATTTGGTATATAAAAAAAATATTGAAATTTGCTTCATTAAAAGACGTCAATTTAAGACATCTAAAAACAATTAATAAATTCCTTTTCTGCTTTTTGAAATTGCAGTTTCAATGAAACATTATTTTTTTTCAAATGGCTGAGAAATACCGTTAAACTGCAACTTTAAACAGGACTTTAACAAATATTTCAAAAATGTTGAAATTTAGGAAAAATCGTACTTTTTAAGAGTTTCTACATTACAAATTTGTAATGGTGGTGAAAATTTAAAGTAAGACAAGAAAGAGAGTAATTTTTAGGAAGTTAATATTTTTTATTAAAACACAGGTTTTTCGCACCAAGCTAATGGAAATATTTGGGTATAAGGACAGGTGGCTAAAAACGACATATTTGAAATTTCATGGTAAAAACGTACTCAATTTAGAGTTCACCTAACGAAAGAGCTTCTTCGTTATAAGTCGACTTTTTTTTCTTGCTTTTTTTTGGAAATTGGCATTTCAATTATTTTTCCTAAAGAGACCAATCATTATTTTTTTGTTTTCAGCTGGAATAACACCGTTTAGAAACTCAATTTAAGAAATATTTTCAGCGAAGATGTTATAGTTGAGGATTGTGGAAGATT
>JABUQX010005120.1:0-2500 GCA_015478945.1 Trachelipus rathkii
AACGAGAGAGATTTGGGTCTTTAATAAAGTGCTCCAAAGTGAAGAATTGCTGAGAATGATTCCCTCTCCCCACCTAAATCGGTATGAGAGGACCCAAATAGTATAATAAGGTATTATATATTAATAATATAATATATAATATTATATTATATATATATATATATAACATTATTATATATATATATATTATATATAATATATATATATATATTATATTATAATATATATATATATATATAATATATATAATTATTATAATAATTTGTTTTTATCCAAGATCTATTTTCGTTTTTGTGAAAAGTCATATTATCATATTATTTTATTATAACATATTCTCTATATAAGGTTTCGTATCTGGTGTTTTGTTTATCTAACTTTCAATAAATTGACAATAGATGCTCTATTTTATGCAAGAAGATTTGGTTATATTGTCGATATTTACTATTTCGAGTATAGACAGTATCTAATAAGATTAGCTGACAAGTGGACAAAATATCCATTATCCTTTATTTTATTAAATTATGTTATACTTATGTGCCCCCCCGAATCTCTGTAAAGCCCCCCCGGAGAAAATTGTCTGAAAGAAACACTGCTTATAACGTACCCGTTCTAAGACGGTATGTGATCTCATAGATCAAACGATCGCCTTAACTTATATAATAAATAAATTTAATGTTCACCGCTTAGAATGTATCCGTTCTAAAACGATGATTTCTTCGATCACACTGAGTAGGAATAATAATCCATAAACAAAATTTCACGAACTTGTAGCACTATGATGTTTGCTGCTTAGAAACAGCTATGCTCTAAGTGAGCAAACTTATATGTCACATTAAATAAGTTAAATAATATACTAATGATAAAACATGTAGCAACTATGATATTAAAAAATACATAAACAGATCTGTTTAAGACAGTGGACACACATCCAACACAATAAATAAACAAAAATACTAACAGACTAGCCCTGAGTGGACTGTAAAATCTTTGCTAGTCGGTGATCTGTAATTCTTCTTCTAAAGAAAAAATAATTCCTATAAACAACACTTAACAGACTTTTAACAGTTTTGACATTTTACTGCTTTGAACAGATCTGTTTTAAGACAGTGTACTCATTATCACAATAAATAAGCTATATAATCCACCAATAACAAATACTTAACAGACTAGCCTACAGTGAACTGTAAAGTCTTTTCTAGTCGGTGTTCTGTACTTCTTTTTATTCTTCTTCTCTATCACCTATGTCATGTCTTTCTCTCAAAATAGACAATATCAGGTGCCTGTAGCCTTCTTTCGATCTGCCTGGCTTAAAGTCCAAAACTCATATCCGTACAATGATACAACAATGTTGCCCAGAATACTTAATGAACCTATCAAACGGATTTTATTGAAACTTTGCAGTTATTATGAAGAATTCATTATCTTATTGAGAACATTCTTGCCTTTCATTATCAATCATTCTTTCAATTTCATTCTCACACCTTCCATTTTATTTAATCAAACTTCCCAGATAGTTAAACTTATTTTTTTGTTTCATCAAATTTCATATACTCTAATCCAATACATGTTGAGAATATTTTCAGTCATCCAGGCATTTTTAGCCTTCCACTTCCTTTGCAATAACCACTTCTTTTGCTTTTCTAATTGCTTATTGTAGTAACCATTATTGTTGTTCAAATATATTCTCTCGTATTCGTTTTTCTAGATGCACATTTATTTTTCATTGCAACGGTATCTAGTTTTTAAATAATTATTTTTTTTAGTAATATTTAATGTCGCTTTCGTAAAGAAATTCTATCATCTCTTCATTACTGTCAATGTTATGGAGATTATCGAAGTGTTCACTCCACAACCCTCTTCAATTTCAAGCTAGCAGTCTTCAATACGGGTTGAAGTGCCAACAGCAGATTGTTTTACCCATTATGCCCCTGTAACAAATGGCACAAGAAAAGTCATAGCTAAACCAAGAATTTCAAGCTTTAGTTCAAATGTAAGAAACTGGAAAATATATCTGCATGACAAGGAGGATCGAATAAATTGTTATCAAAGGAACTCAAAGGACTCAGTCCACCAAACGTAAAGAGGTACTATATATGTATATATATATATATATATATAATTATATATATATATATGGTATATATATATATATTATTATATAATATATTAATATAGTATATATATAGTATATATATATTATATATATAAATAAATATATATTATATATATATAGATATAATATAATAAATACTATATTATAAATATAGATATTTAATTATATATATATATATATAATAGATAGTATATATATATATATATATAAATCAGATATAGTAGTATATATATATTATACTAATATATATATATATATTATATATATATATATATATATATTAGGGCTCCGAACGTGAAGGGGTGTTTATCTATAAATAGTATATATATATATATATATAGTTATATATATATATATATAATATATATATTATTATAATATAATATA
>JABUQX010005120.1:7500-10000 GCA_015478945.1 Trachelipus rathkii
TATAGCTCATGCCAATGCCTTGGAATTTATGAAAATAGAGGACGACAAACAATTTCTTGGTCAACAAGGTGTGATCTGTAATTAGTAAAAGTGTTTTATGGCCTGTATGTGATACAGGGAGTCTGCTCCTGTGTAAGAATAGTGTGGATATGAGGGCAAGAGGGGTGAACTATTGGGCAATGGAGTGTCATGGCATGTACCCTACAACCAAATGCACAATGGGAGATAATCTCATCGTTTGGATAATGCTACTTCTCTCGTCTATCTCTCTTCCACATCTCTCTCCTTCTCTCTCTTCTCTCGTCGTCTCTCCTCTGCCTCTCGAATTATATATTATATAATATAATAATATATATATATATAATATATTATATATATATATATACTATATTATATAGTATATTATATTATATGGAAATATCCGCATCCGCGAATGTGCAACATTAAAGTATCCGCATCGCGCGGAAAGTGATAAATTAGACGATCTCGCTAGATATTAAAAATTTTGACATCCGATACATCTGTAATATTATAGTAGTATATATATTATATATATATAGTATATATAATAATATATTTATATTATATAATATTAATATATAAATATATATATATTAATGGTATTATAATATAGTATATATATATATATATAATATATATATATATATATATATAATATATATATATATTATATATGTGTGTGTGGTGTTGTGTGTGTGTGTGTGTAGGTGTGTGTGTTGTGTGTGGTGTGTGGGCTGTGCGTGTGTGTGTGTGTGTGTGTGGTGTGTGAGTGGTGTGTGTGTGGCTGTGTGTGTGTTGTGTAAACTTTAGCAGTCAATAATTAGTAACAAATAGTATAATATAGCAGCCTATATTTTTAATATTAAAGTTCTTTCAAATCAAATTCTACAATAAAAAAATTAAAATAAGCTTGGGAGAATGCGGATGACGATTAAGGAAATTTATTCGATTTCTTTTCCGGTGGGAAGTTCTGAAGATAATTTTCTGTGATTTTTTCTTTTTCTTCTTCTTCTCTTCTTTCTTCCTTCTCTTCTTCTTCTTCTTCTTTTTCTTCTTCTTATTCTTGTCTTCTCTTCTTCTTCTACTATTTCTCTTGAAAACAGTATATATATATTTATATATAATACTATATATATATGAAATATATATTATATATATAATATGTTCAAGTATATATATCTAATATATATAATATATATATATAGTATATAGTATATATATTATATACTAATATTATATATATATAAATATATATATATATATATATATATAATATAATGCAAATAAACGACATTTAAAAAATCTTGGAACTTAATAGTATCTGACTAATAATAATATAATAATAATATAATAATACATAATAAATAATAATAATAATAATAATAATAATAATAATTAATAATTAATAATAATAATAATAATAATAATACATAAAATAAATAATAATCATAATAATTTATTATTTCTAGATTATATATATAAGTATATATTATATATAAATATATATATATATAATATATATATATATATATTATAATTATTAATAATATAACTAATATAAATAAGTATATATATATATTATATAATTATATATATTATATATATATATATATATAATTATTATATATATATATATATATATTAATATATATATATTACATATATAATTAGTTTTCCATGTAAAGCAGATGACTGGTAAATTGAAGTTGAGTTTCCATTCCGTAAATATATATAAATGATATTTATATTTTTTTTATTCCTGTAAATCTTACCTCAAATCACACAATAACCATTAACACATCCTCATTATATAAATAAAGAAGATATCACAGTACTTAATCAAAGCATTTAGCAATAATGTACTTAAAAGTAAATAAAAATAGTTAAGTACTTTTAAAAGTATTAAGAAAGTTCAGCAGCTGTAGAACAATTAACAGTTGGCAAAATATACTACTTGGCACACTAACTACTTCACATTATCTAACTTTCGGAGAAAACTGATAAAACGCGTAGG
This sequence comes from Trachelipus rathkii, assembly GCA_015478945.1. Lineage (NCBI taxonomy): Eukaryota > Metazoa > Arthropoda > Malacostraca > Isopoda > Trachelipodidae > Trachelipus > Trachelipus rathkii. Next base: position 9,536 of record JABUQX010005120.1, read on the forward strand.
AATTCGTTTCCTTTTTATCCTAGTTTCTGACTCGTTGCCAAGTGTCGCCATATGACTAATGATTTTTTAATATATAGTTAATTCAAATGAACGCATCGCAATTTGCAAATTCATTTATGACTTTTTCATTGCATATATGATATATACTATATATATAATATATATTATATTATAAGTATATATATATATATATAATATATATATATGTTTTTTTAGTATATATATATATATATATATATATATATATATATATATATATATATATATATATTTATAATATTTTTATTTTTATTTTTTTTTTTTTTTTTTTTTATTATTATTATTATTATTATATTATTATTATATATTATTGATTAGCTGAGTAGTAATAGTAGTAGTATCGTTATTATTATTATTATTATTATTATTATTTATTATTATTATTGATTATATTATTATTATTATTATTATTATTATTATTATTAT
>JABUQX010005120.1:15000-22500 GCA_015478945.1 Trachelipus rathkii
TAAAAAAAAATCGGGTTTTACATACCCTAAATCAGTAAAATCAGTAAATCAAACCACCCACCTACACTTCTGTCCAACCATGATCTATTGATCTATTGATCTATTGATCTATTGATTATTGATCTATTGATCTAATGATTCAAGTGATATTTTGTTTAACATAACACAAAAACTTTTATTTATTTTTGTTTTCTTTTCTTTAAACATTTTGTTTTTACTAAAAAATTATTCTTTTTATGTTTATAACTTAAAAAATTTTGCATTTTTACCATACCCTAAATCATAAAATCAGTAAAATCAGTTAATCAACCACCACCCACCTCCTCTCTACCCTTCCATGATCTATTTGATCTATTGATCTATTCGATCTAATGATTCAAAGTCATATAAGTAATTTTTTGTATCAGACCATAAACAAAAATAAATTTCTTTGCTGTTAGTTTTTGGTTGTTGAAATGTGCGTGCGGCGTTTGTTGTTGGCACTTGTTTGCACGTTGTTGATATTGTTGTTGTTGTTGAAATGTTGTGTTTGTTGTTGCATTTGTCTGTTGTTGTTCTTGTTGTTGCTGTTGTTGTTAAAATATATCAAACGTTCAAGTTGAAAAAAAATATTTTCAAAATATTTGATGATATCTCTAAAATGATCCATGTTTATAATTTAATATGAGAGTTTAGAAATGAAAACAAACAAAAATATATATCTCATCCTAACCTAACTGACATACAGCATTCATTAACAAGGTAACTAAATTAGAAGTTTCAACTTACCAGCAGAAGTCAGCATAGCAATCTCAATCTTTACTATACACAACCGCACAAATATTATTAATATTATTATTATTATTATTATTATTATTATTATTATTAATTATTATTATTATTATTATTATTATTATTATTATTATTATTATTATTCCACATAGATCTCACAATACCAATAACGCGTGCGATCACTTTGCCTGCAGGTCCACAACTAGAACATTGTTTGGTAAATTGCTCTCTACCCGACACCTAAACATTACGCAATTTTAGTACGCTCAAAGGATAACCAATCAGAGAACTGTATTTGTTAAGCCATCACGGACAGCCAATGAAATTCGAGGAATGACTCATTAATCTTAATATCTACACATGAGAAGGGTAACGAGATTTATTACTTTGTTCCCCTTTTGTCCTTACTGAACATATGTTTTTATCTTAAACAGTAGTTTCATTATTATTATTATTATTATTATTATTATTATTATTATTATTATTATTATTATTATTATTATTATTATTATTATTATTATTATTATTATTATTATTATTATTATTATATCAACTATATATGTATATGAACATAACAAACCTAACATACCACACACACACACACACACACACACACACACACCACACACACACACACACACACACACACATACACACACACACTCACAATAATTATAGACACTTTACTTAATACATTAACCTGGCAATCATCGTACTAACTTACTGATCACAGTAAAGTACCTAAACACAGGTAACAAAAACGTAAAATATACAACACTTTTTCAAAACATATCTCTAACATAGTCATGTTAATTTTACCATAACACTATTGATTTACGACGCATTTCGAGTATCATTTCGGATAAACATAGCATAAAAACGGAGTTCTTTATATACTAACCAACGAATACATGCTAACGTAACAAAGTTTTCCACATTAATAAAGCTAACATAGCATCATATGAACTAAGAAAATAATGTACAACGACAAACCTAAACACAGCTTACACCCTAATAAACTGTTAACATACAACAAAGTTGCCACACTTAATATCAGTAAAGTAAACTAACTTTACAATACAAAACGTAACCTATCATACTTTTCCAACCATATCTCTAACATATTAACGTTAATTTTACATTGACACCGTAATATTTTTAACAAAAATTTATCATGACCTTGTCTAATTATCATACAGACCAACAAATAACTGCAACCATAACAAAGTTTTAACCAACATAACATAAAAAATAAGTTCTTTGAATAAATATCATAGTAAATTGTAATACAAATTTACTGATTTTAAAGCAGTAATCGTAAAATCAGTAAATCAAACATCAACCCTTCCCCACCCTCCCACCATCATGACCTTTTTGATCTATTGATCTAATTATTCATGTCTATTTCAGTATCATTTCCGATAAACATAACACAAAAATACTAGTTCTTATATATTACTAACCATTGAATATATGGTTCATAACAAAAGTTTTTTACATTAATAAAGCTTAACAGTACACAATACACCTAGCTAAAAATATTAAATGTCACAAACGACAAACCTACACAGCTTATCGCACTAAATAACTGTTACATTAACAAAGTTCCACGACTTAACACACTGTAAAGTAACTAACACAGCGTACAAAGCGTAACCTATTCCCTTACCCATAACTTTTTTTCTTTTTTTTTTTCCCAAGCATATCTCTAACAATATTAAGCGTTAATTTTCATTTGACACAGTAAATATTTACAACAATTTATCATAAACCCAGTCTAATCATCCAATACAGACACACGCATTATATTGCTAACGTACCAAAAGTTTTTAACCAAACAATAACGTAAAATAATCAAAATTTTATCCCTGACATAACCAAACAAAAATAAGTCTTTTATATACTAAGCATCGAATATATGGTATCATAACAACAGTTTTAAGCATTAATAAAGCTACAATAACAACCTGTACTAAGAAATATAATGTACACGACAAACCTAACACCACCATACGTCAAATAAACTACTAACATTAACAAATTTCTGCACTTAACACAGTAAAGTACCTAACACATCGTACAAACGTAACCTATTCAGACTTTTTTCAAGCATATCTCTGCATATCTATGCTAATTTTACATTAACATCGTAATAATTAACAAAAAATTTAGCATAATCTAACTAAGCATCATACAGACAACGAATATATGCTAACGTACCAAATTTTTACATCAACCTTCGTTATATTTAACAAAAATTCATCATAACCTCGTCTAAATATCATAATCCCCAACGCATAATTGCATCATAACAAAGTTTTTAAACGAAACTTATAAATAAATTATACAAAATTTATCCTGACATAACATAATAATTAGTTCTTTGAAAAAATGTCACAGTAATGCGTAATAGTTTAATAATATATATTATATATATATATATATATATATATATATATATATATATAATATAATATATTATATTATATATATATATATATATATATAGTATATATATATATATATATATATATATATTATTACGTTATTATTGTGAATATTTTATCAAAAAATTTATTTTATGTTATGTCAGGATAAAATTTTGTTATTTTTATGTTATGTTTGGTTAAAACTTTGTTATGATTGCAATTATTCGTTGGGATTATGATATTTAGACGAGGTTATGATGAATTTTTGTTAAATATTACGAAGTTGGATGTAAAAAATTTGGTACTTTAGCAATATATTCGTTGTCTGTATGATGATTAGACTGGGTTATGCTAATTTTTTGTTAAATATTACGATGTTAATGTAAAATTAACATTGATATGTTAGAGATATGCTTGAAAAAGTGTGAATAGGTTACGTTTTGTACGATGTGTTAGGTACTTTACTGTTGTTAAGTGCAGAAATTTGTTAATGTTAGTAGTTTATTTGGCCCGTATGGTGTGTTAGGTTTGTCGTTGTACATTATATTCTTAGTACAGGTTATGTATGTTAGCTTTGACACGGTTGTAAAAACTTTGTTATGATACCATATATTCGATGGTTAGTATAAGTAAGAACTTATTTTTGTGTTTTGTCAGGATAAAATTTTGTTATTTTTACGTTATGTTTTGGTTAAACACTTTGGTAGCGTTAGCAATATAATGCGTTGTCGGTATAGAATGATTAGACCTGGGTTATGATAAATTGTGTTAAAGTATACATGTGTCAATGTAAAATTAACGATTTAATATTTAGAGATATGCTTGGAAAGTATGAATAGGTACGCTTTGTATGTAAAGTTTAGTTACTTTACAAGGTGTCTAAGTGTGGAACTTGTAAATGTGTAACAGTTCTATTTAGTGCGATAAACTGTGTTAAGGTTTGTCGTTGTACATTATATTCTGTAGTTCAGGTTATGTTATGTTAGCTTTATTAATGTAAAAACTTTTGTTATGATACCATATATTCGATGGTTAGTATATAAAAGAACTTATTTTTGTGTTATGTTTATCCGAAATGATACCCGAAATGTGACTTGAATCAAATAGATCAATAGATCAAAAGGTCGTGGTGGAGGGTGGGGAAGGGTTGATGGTTTGATTTACTACTTTACTGATTTACTGCTTTAAAATCAGTAAATTAATTACACTTTACTATGATATTTTTATTCAAAGAACTTATTTTTCTGTTATGTTTGGTTAAAACTTGTTTGTTTTTACAGTTTTTCGTTGGTCTGTATGATAAATTTTTGTTAAATATGAAATTTTTTGTTAATTATTACTGTGTCAATGTAAAATTAACGTTAATATGTTAGAGATATGCTTGGAAAAAGTTTGAATAGGTTGCGTTTTGTATGTAAAGTTAGTTACTTTACGGTGTTAAGTGTGGAACTTTTGTTAATGTTAACAGTTTATAAGGGCTTAAGCTGTGTTAGTTTGTCGTTGTACATTATTTTCTTGGTTCATATGATGCTATGTTAGCTTATTAATGTGAAAACATTGTTATGTTAGCATAAATTCGATGGTTAGTAATATAAAGAACTCGTTTTTTGTGCTATCGAAATGATACTCGAAATGCTACGTAATTCATAGTTGTTAATGTAAAATTAACATTGATATGTTAGAGATACATTTTTTGAAAAAGTGTGAATAGGTTACGTTGGTAGGGTGGGTTAGGTCTTTACTGTGATCAGTAAGTTAGTACGATGATTGCCAGGTTAATGTATTAAGTAAAGTGTCTATAATTATTGTGAGTGTGTGTGTTATGTGTGTGTGTGTGTGTGTGTGTGTGTGTGTGTGTGTGTGTGTGTGTGTGTGTGTGAGGTTTGTTATGTTCATATACATATATAGTTGATATAATAATATAATAATATAATAATAATAATAATAATAATAATAATAATAATATATAATAATAATAATAATAATATAATAATAATAATAAAACAATAATAATAATAATCTAATAAAACTACTGTTTAAGATAAAAACATATGTTAAGTAAGGACAAGGTAATAAATTCTCGTTACCCTTCTCATGTGTCAAAGATATTAAGATTAATGAGTCATTCCTCGAATTTCATTGGCTGTCCGTGATGGCATAACAAATACAGTTCTCTGATTGGTTATCCTTTGAGCGTACTAAAATTGCGTAATGTTTAGGTGTCGGGTAGAGAGCAATTTACCAACCAGTGTTCTAGTTGTGGACCTGCAGGCAAAGTGATCACACGCGTTATTGGTGTTGTGAGATCAATGTGGAATAATAATAATAATAATAATAATAATAATAATAATAATAATAATAATAATAATAATAATAATAATAATAATAATAATAATAATAATAATAATAATAATAATATAATAATAATAATATTTTGTGCGGTTGTGTATAGTAAAGATTGAGATTGCTATGCTGACTTCTGCTGGTAAGTTGAAACTTCTAATTTTAGTTACCTTGTTAATGAATGCTGTATGTCAGTTAGGTTAGGATGAGATATATTTTTGTTTAGTTTTCAATTTTATAATGTTAATGTAAAATTAACATTAATATTTTTAGAGATATGTTTTGAAAAAGTGTTGTATATTTTCATTCAACTTGAGATGAACAACTACAACATCAACAACTGCAACAAATGCAACAACAAACGCTACATTTCAACAACAACAACATCAACAACTGCAACAAATGCAACAACAAACGCGACATTTCAACAACAACAACTACAGCAAAGAATTTATTTTTGTTATGTCTATACAAAAAGATACTTATATGACTTGAATCATTAGATCAATAGATCAATAGATCAATAGATCATGGAAGGGTAGGAGGGTGGGGTGGGTGGTTTGATTAACTGATTTACTGATTTACTGATTAAGGTATGTAAAAATGCAAATTTTTTTAAGTTATAAACATAAAAAGAATAAATTTTTTAGTAAAAACAAAATGTTTAAAGAAAACAAACAAAATAAATAAAAGTTTTTGTGTTATGTTAAACAAATTATCACTTGAATCATTAGATTCAATAGATCAATAGTCACATAGATCATAGATCAATAGATCCATGGTTGGACAGAAGTGTAGGTTGGGTGGTTTGATTTACTGATTTACTGATTTAGGGTATGTAAAAAACGTAAATTTGTAAGTTATAAACATAAAAAGCATAAAATGTTTTAGTAAAAACAAAATGTTTAAAGAAAACAAAACAAAAATAAATAAAAGTTTTTGTGTTATGTTATACAAAATAATGACCTTGAATCAATAGATCATAGATCTAATAGATGCAATAGATCAATAGACACACTGGACAAGAAGGGTGGTAGGGTGGGGTGGGTGGTTTGATTAACTGATTTACTGAACCATAAGGCCACGTATTTTGCAAGCTATTTTTAGGCTATAAACATAAAAAGAATAATTTTTTCTTTAAAATAAAATGTTTTTAAGAAAAGCAACAAATAAATAAAATTTGAAAATAAATTTAAAAGTAATATAAAAAAAAATTAAAAATTAAAAATAAAAAAATTAAACACAAAGTGTAAATGTCAAAAATAAAACTTATAAAAAAAATAAAAAAGTAAAAAAAAAAAAAAAAAAAATTTAAAATAAGAAAATTAAACACAAAGTTTAAATGTAAAATAAAACTTAATAAAAAAAAAAGGTAGAAAAATAAATTGAATAAAAATTAAAATAAAAAAATAAACACAAAGTATAAATGTAAAATAAAACTTGTAAAAAAATAGTAACACAAAGTATAAATGTAAAATAAAACATTAAAAAAATAGTTAGAAAAATAAATTTAAAAAAAAAAAAAAATTAAAATAAAAAAAATTAAACACAAAGTTTAAATGTAAATTAAAACTTATAAAAAAATAAAGTCAGAAAATAAATTGAATAAAAAACAAACAAAAAAATATATTAGTTAACGTTTATAAAAAGAAAATGAGATTTGAAAATATAAATGTCAGTCTTCAACATTTAGAAAACGGGTTATCTTTGCAAGATGCAATGCAATTGACGCCATGTACATGTTAGAACAGAAGCAGTTATGTAAACAGTTATGTACTATTGTATTATTAAACGAATGTTTAATAACTCGGCACCGCACCGGCTCCAGCACCGGTGCCGGTACCAACTCTGTCTCCTTCTCAGACTCTTTCCTTCCTTATTCTTCCTTCATCCTTCCTCCTTCTCTATTCTTTCCTTCCTTCTTCCTTCTTCCTTCTTCCTTTCTTCCTCTGTTTTG
>JABUQX010005121.1:0-10000 GCA_015478945.1 Trachelipus rathkii
GAGGAAGATGCTCCAAATTCCATGCTACTTTCTATTGTGTTTTTTTTTGGTGCTATTTCATGGTCTATATATTTGTACGAGTATTATATAACAGGTGAAAGATGCTTTTCACGTCCTGTTGCAGCCGTTTGTAGGAAGGTACAGAAGAGCACAATACCAGGCAAAACGAGACCTGGGTTTGAATTGCTTTGAATATGCAGGCCACGAAGGAAAATGTTCTAGCTACAAAATTCGAAATTTCCTTTTAAGATGGTTTTGCATCTAGTAGAGAGTGCATAACTTCGTTGAGATGTTCATCACAAGGGTGTTTAATAATTCGATATATTGTTGATCTTGTTGTCATTTTGAGCAACTTTCCTACCGTACTTTTTGCGCGGATGGGTCCTTTAATTTGCTGGCATGCGAGACACTTTGCGCTTTGTGGAATGAAGCGGAGGATAGGTTTCAATTGTTGTAAAAGTACAGGGTCGTGCGAGTTGATCTTCTGAGATAGCTCTCGAAATGTGTTTTCTTCTGCGCATATCCTCTTTACTTCCGCCTTTCAACGCTAGCTGATTTGCTTCTTGTTTTATAGCAATCAAAAATAAAGTAGTTAGAATAGGAATTTTATACAAGTGGCATATATTATCTGTATAGGTGGATATTTATAGTATATATATATATATATTAGGGTTAGTTGGGTATTATATATTATATTACTATATGATATATATAATATATATATTATATATATATATATATATATATATATATATATATATATATAATATAAAAAATCAAAATGTTTAATAAATTAATAAAAATATTAAAATGCTGGAACATCAGCTGCACCTCTTAGTAATATTCTTTACATAAGTAATGAGTTGCCACTTTCTGACTAGTGTAAGTTTTTATTCCTCATTTAATGTAAGCTTAAAAAAAAATTAAGCTCTGTATAGCAATCTCTTAATAATAATCTCTTATGAACCTCAAACATATTTAAATTTTTTTTTCTTAACTTATTCCATTTTTGTAATAGTGGGTGCTGAAAACTTTGAAATGATCCAACAGTAAGAGATTAAAGAGATCATAAAGAAAAAATTATTCCAAAAGAAATAAAAAGAAAGAAAAACTTTCCTTTACCAAAAATTTCCGTAAGTCCATGTGAATATCAGTGTGTCGTTTTGTGGATTGATGAAACACAACAAAACTAAATTTATTTGTATGAACAACACAACAAGTCCAGGCTTGGACTGAGATGTGGATTTGGATCCCATCTTGTAAATAACTGAGAATTTGAGATACAACTGGGGTGTGACTGGGATCCCAAAAACCTACAAACATACAATAGCTAAGTTTTTGGGTATTTAAAAGAAATATATAATATAAAATGATAAATGCTAAAGTAAGTTTTGCTCATAATGTGGACGCATTCTCACGTTTTATGAATATGTGATATTCATGAAAATACAGCATGTTTTGGGTAATTTAAGAAACTTTGACCGTAGGAAGGGTGGAAAATACAAAATTATAACATAAATAAATACTTTCCACTAGTTCTGGCTTTAAATTATGATATAGTATTTTAAAAACATACTATGGTAGCATAGACAAATAATTCGGCCTCGCTTACACCGGATAATTTATACTTGTCGATTAACACTAATATTAATATGATAATATCACCAGACACCAATTCACCATATAGTGATATATATATATGATATATATATATATATATTAGTATATATTATATATAATAAGTATATATATATATAGTATTCTACTTATATTTTATGGTAGTTATGTATAGGTATATATAGTAAGTTATTATATATATATATATATTATATATATTCATTCCACCTACCCTTGTGTACACTATAAAATGTTTAAAACATAATTAATAAACAATTACAATTTACAAATAAGGCAGATTGCATTTAAAAACATCTGCGGGGAATTTGGAAAATAGGGTAGATGGAAAATATACTCCGAGTCTCTGACTCTGTCGCTAATGAAAAGTGTAAGTTTGAAACTTGAGGTTTCCAACCGGATGGTTACCAAATTATGGTGAGTTCTAACGGAGAATACTATCGGAAGAAGCTAGCTTTATAAAAGCACACAACTAGTTGACTTCAAACCAATAAAAAAAATGAAAACTCATTAAAACTGTTTAGAAAACATGAAGTTTCTAATACATTAGTAATTAGTAATTACTGCTTCATTATCTATTGATTGATGTATCTTTTTTAGTTTTTCTATTAATACACACTTAAAAACTCATCTGGCAAAAATATAAGGTCATTTTATTATTTCGTCAAGATTTAGGGGGCAATTGGCCCCCTGCCCCCTTCATACGACCATATATATATAATATATATATATATAGTATATATATAATATATTATATATATATATATATATATCATAGTATTTTATATAGTATATAATATATATATAATATATATATTAATATATATATATATATATTATATATATTATATGGGAACAGGAAAATAAAAAGAACGAGTAACGGCTTTAACCATAAAAGTAACAATTTCTTAGTCCGTTTACACATAAAGAAAAGCAACGCCAGTGTGTTACTTTCTGTTTAAAGGAAAAAGTTTATTCGTCCGTCAAACGGACTGGTACCTCACTCACTCTCTTCTCTCTCTCTCTTCTTCTCTCATCCTCTCTCTTCTCTCTCTCTCATCTTCTCGTTCTCTCTCGTCTCTCTCTAACTCTCGTTCTCTCCGTCTCTCTCTTTTATATATATATATATTATAATATTAAATATATATATATATATATATAGTATAGGTTATATATAGTATATATATATATATATATACGTAATATATATATATATAGTATCGGGGTGAGTAGGTGAGTATTGAGTTAGGTTATACTATATTTATTTATGTGAGGCACTTTCCCTTTTAAAAGGGTAGATGTTACATAAAAATACATATAGTAAGAAATCTCGCTCAACCACTAATCGATACCCATGCATCTGTGAGTGTTAACTTGAAGGTCCAATAGAATAGAAGAGAAAAGTTGCCGACATGGTGCTGTTTTTATATCATGTAAATTTTTATATGTTTAATTTGTTTTAAATTTTTTTTTATTTATTTTAGTTTATATTGGCTCGAGCCGACGGTGGGACAGGAGGGGGGGACGAAGTTCCCCCGCGTCGTCCCCCGCTGAGGCCGCGAGACCCTGACTCTTTTCCATCTTTGGGATTTAATCTTGGGTATTCCTTTAGTTTTAGAAAAAAAGAAGAAAACTGTATTGGCAATCCTTTGTCGTTCTATTGCGTTGAAATGAATAAGAAAAAGAAATAAGAATCTCAATCGTTCGATCGATATATATCGGTTAACATCCTTTTAAAGCGAAAGTTATTATACTATATATAGTATATATATATATATATATCTTATATTATATAGTTATATATATATATATATATATATTATAGTATATAGGTATATATATATATATATATATATAGTGAAACTTTACATTAGCGGCGCCAAATATTTTGAAAAGTACGATATTTACAAGAAAAAAATACATAATTTGAATCAGCGTATGAAAATTATTAGCGGAAATGTTAAATTATAAGAAAAAATCTAAATTAAAATAAGTTTAAAATTGGAGGATATCATGAATCGTACTGTACAATAAAGTTTCTGATGTTTAAGTGGCGCGGTGATTATTTTAGCGGGAATGCATAATTAAGATAAAGACTAAGATTTACTGTATATTTGAAAATATGTTGTTAGATGACGTATTTATGTTATGTTCCAGTAAGTTTGAATTATTTGGCATTTTACTACAAATTTTACTGCAAAAACAAAATGAAATGTTTTGAAGGTAAATATTTATTTATTTATTTATTTATTTATTTATTTATGTATATTTAAAATAATATTTTGGTAAGTAGTCCTAGTTTTCGAGATACTCTCGGGTGCGACATCTTTTTTTTAATAAAGGAATACGCCAAGGGTAAACCGCATAGATGACAAGAGCCGGGTCTCTCGGCCTCCCGGTGGACGACTCGTCCCCCTCTGTCCCCCGTTTTTTTTCTTTTTTTTTTGTTACTAAATTTCATACGCTGATTTCAAATATTCTTATCAGTTTCCTGGTGCGAGTCGTAGCTTTTGATATATCTTGCGGTGGCGCGTAATGGTACAAGTTTTTGGCTAGAAATATGATATATTATTATATAGTGTATGTGTTATAGTGGTAGTAAGTATAGTTATTGTAGTGGTTATGATGTGGGTATTATGTTATTGGTAGATATGTGGTGTGATGTAGTGGTTTTTTTCGTATTGATATAGTTTATTTTGAGTTATATTATTATGTATAGTGTTTTGGGTATATATAGTATATATATGTGTATAGGTAGTATTTATATTGTGGGTATATAGCTGTTATAGATCAGGCTCCGGCTCGTCCTAGTGATATAAAGTATTGTTTAGTTGGTATGGTGTTAGGCTCTCACACACGAGCTACACACAGACTATATTATATTTATTTTGAGGTATAGTATATAATTATATATTATATATATAATAAAGGTTTTTAAAAGGTTTTTTAAAATATATATATTATATATTATAATTATATATATATATAGATAGTTATATATATATCTATATATATATTATTAGTATTATATTATATTATATATATATTATTATATATGTGTTTATGTAGAGTGCGTGTGTGTTTCAAAAAGAGAGCATTGATGACCGTAAAGTGATGTTCAAGAAAATGAAAATTAGAATTTAAACCGAGAAAAAAGTTATGTAACTTAACCTTTACAATTTTATTTAAAAAGAAAGTCCCCTCTTCTATCTTTTGATTGAGCAAAATTTTTCAATGCAGCTTTATTTATTAAAATCTGTATGCCCATAATAAAGTCTTTCTCGATCGAAAACATTGCTAAGGCCGAAAGTCTTTCTTGCCCCATGGTGTTTCTAAGAAAGGTTTTAATCCTTTTTAAAATAGAAAAACAGCGCTCTGCTTCGGACGTTGTCATCGGAATGGTTATTAAAACTTTTAATAGTTTCACACTTTTACTAAAAAGTGGCCTCCAAGTGATTTTCTGGTAATGTAATCGAATAAAGCTATGGCTCCAGACATAAAACGAAATTCTTCTAGGCTATAAATTATTGATAGTTCTGTTTTAAGTTTCTTTATGTCAATGAAAGTTTACACTTTACAGGTTTCATTTTTACATTTTTCTCAGGAGAGATGGAATCATACTGAGGAACCATTTCCGGCAGAAATAACGTGGCAACAAATTAAATGTCCTGAGAATGTAAATCTATCTTTATCTGACAAATAATTGAGATAGAATTGATAGAGGGATTTCTGGCAGGGGTGGTGTAAAAGGAGTGTTTTTGAAAAGTACGTAGAGTAAGGGAGCGATAGGCTTATGGTTGTGGAGAAGATAGTCCCTCGGTGCAATTTTATGTTGGAATGGTGAGTAACTGGAACAAGTGTCTGAGTTTTAAATTTTTAGGATGATATGTTGGATTGAAAAAGGAACGATTGAATGGAGAGTGTAGTAAGAAAATTGTGAATGGTAGAAAGGGTAGCTGTGCTATTAAATCCTTTGGTAGATGTAAAGGGACTAAGTGTTGAGTGCGCAAGGGTTTTGCTGAGGGTATGTGTTACTGTGTCTAATGTAACAGTAAGTGGAAAACTATGGTCCTGGGAAAAGAGGTATAATGATCTTAAGGTACAATGTGTTCGGATGGACATTCTTAGGGGTGTGTTAGGCTGTTGGGACGAATTTTATTAAAATGAGGAATGAACGTATTTAGGGGGTTGTGTGGTGTGCAGAAAGGAGTAAATGAGAGAATAAACGAGAGTACATTGAGAATGTTTTGGTCATGGTGGAAAGGATGGATGATAAGTCGGTTGGTTAAAACGGGTGTATAGTGGTTAGTGTGTTGGGAATCGCCGGCTGGGAGACGAAACAAAAAATTGGATTGAGTCGTTAAAGGAATGCCTGAAGGAGACGAAATGTAAAGTTTTGGCAGGGCGATGAAGAAGGTGCATAATAAGGAGTGGTATTTGGTTTGTTGCAAGGATGGTTATGGTTGCTAGTTTTTGTTCGGGATGAACCCACATTGACGAAATGCCACAGTGAGGGTACGCTCGCAGTCCGCTTGAAGCCCTAGGGTGATTTTTCTGACTGCGACCGAGTTATCACTTAAAGGTATAAAGGGGGCGGTAAAGAACCTGGCTTTCTTTTCGAACTTACGGTCATATGTCTTCTCTACTTTTTCTGTTCCGAGTGTGTGTTACACACCTTAACACCCAATCTTGGGTACAAGAGGATAATAAAAATAATCATAATCAATAATATTAATAATAATAATAATAATAAATAATGAGTAAAAATAAATAATAAAATTATTATAATATTGATAATAATAATAATCAGATGTTAATAAGTAATAAATAAAAATAATAATAATAATAATAATAATAATAATAATAATAATAATAATAATAATAATAATAATAATAATAATAATAATAATAATATTAATATATATATATGAAATATTATATATAATATTAATATATATATATATTATATATATATATATATATATATATATATATATATATATATATACTAAATATATATATATATTATGCAAGTTTGAAAACTTATCGAAATTGAGCTTCACAAGAACATATAAATATATAATTTAAAAGCGATCGAATTTTTTTTAATATCGTTTATTTTTCAAAACTTGAGTTGAGACAGGCCCTGCAACGAAGTTTTCCCTATTTAGTGTAATGTTAAAGGTCATTTTAAAACATTCCAATAATATTTCTTCAGTTGCGACGCAGATGACGTTAAGGAAAGTTCATATAATAATTGCAACGCGAGGAAAATCGAAGCTTTATATATACTTCTCACACGCGTTATACTATATATATATATATATATATATATAATAGTATATATATATAATATATATATATATATATATATATATATATAAGTAATATAATATATATATATTATATATTATATAGTATATAATATTTAGTATATATTTTGTTTTATATTTTATATTTATATATATATACATAGATATATATATATTAATATATATATAATGATATTATATATATAATATTATATATATAATTATATATATATATATATTATATATATATATATATATATATATATATATATATATATATATGAGTAAATTGAATCCAACTGGACAAATAATTAAAAAAGCAAAATATCGTTGATATAGGAAAAAAAAGTGGTCGTTGCACAAACATGCCACGAACGGCCAGGAGCCGCCACTGATATATATCTATAGTATAGTGATATATATATATATAGTTTGAGGTGTTTTTTTGAGGTTTGGTGGGAGAGTATAGTATGTGGGGGCTGTATATTATATATATATATATATATATAATATATATATATATATAATAATATATATATTATATATTATATATAGTTATACATATATATATATATATATATATATATAATATATATTATATAGTATATATATATATAAGTATATATATATATAGTATATATATTATATATATATATATATATATATAGTATATATATATTATATATTATATATATATATATATATATATTATATATATAAAATTTAAGAAAATGAGAAAATCGTTTAACATTCGTAAACTTTGCTTAAAACTTAAATACACATCATGCCCTTTTATTTTATAATCTATATATATATATATATATATATATAAGTAGTGTATATATATATAGTAATATATATATATTATATTATATATATATATATATTACTATATATAATAATATATATATTGATATATATATAATATATATATATATAATATTATTGTAGTGATGCAGGAATACATCCGCATGCCGCGTGGAACATCGCCATATTAAAGATTCGCCATCCTCATCCGCGATTTTGCCCTGGTCGGATGTTGCAGGTGTTTTTGTCGAGATTTGATAAAGAATTTTGTATAATGACGGTTAGAAAAAGATGAAATATTGTAAATAAAACTAGACCCTAGAAAAACGCTTGTTGGTTGTGGAAATTAATGACATTCAAACTTATTGCAACTTACTTAGGTCCCCGTTATAAAAAGCAAGTGTTTTTTGTAACGACATATTAATAGAACGAAGTTAAATTCGTCACTTCTGTTTTTGCAGTTGGAAAACTTCAATCCGAACAGTCTAGTAATTTCGCCACCCATTTAAAAGGAAAAAAACGAAAGCTACAGAACGCAAATACTTCTACAAGTAAATCAAATAACAGATTCATGGAAGAAATTATTCTACAGTACAGTAGTGATGAAGAAAAACGCCTTTGTCCAAAAGTTTTCGCTCAAAGTTGAGAAACTATTCACAAAATTCAGCAGCGAGACTGATACAAGCTGATGATGGCCTGGATTTCAAGTTGTGTGGAAAGTTAGTCAAAAATGTTACCCAACGCTTGGGGAGTATAGAGAGTGCGAAGGAGAATACTTGGCGCTGTCCTCGTGAATTCAGTGTTTCCAAGGGAAGAGAGTGATTTAAAGCAGATGCTGAGGCTAAGATATGATGATATATTACGAGAACAGACTCTCAGCAGAAAAGGCTGAAAAATTGATGTTTTTAAGCAGAACCTTCCTATATTTGAATTTCATAACTAGTGAAAAAGTATATATTCACTTAAAATCTTTTCATTAAGGTTGGAGAGTGGGGAGAAGAGGTTGTGGGTTGTGCCATTTGAGTTGGGTCCGTCAGTCCCGGCATCCATGGTTGAACAACTATAGCTTAAATCAGAATGTCGCTAAAACTCGGAATATATATATGAATATATATATTATTGTTATTATTGTATATATATTATATATATATATATATAATCATATAGTGTATATTATTTGTTGATGGTGGCTATTAGTATATATATATATATATATACATATATAATATATATATATTATATTATAAAATAATCAACATACTAAATACATATATATATTTATATATGAGTATATTTGTGAAGGAAGTGAGGGGGTGATTACTTTAGTATATTTTAGTTGAGGTTTTGTATATAATATATATAGGTAGTTAGTATATATATATTAAGATCAAACATCCGCATCCGCAATCCGCATCCCGCATCCGCATAATATAGTTATTTATAGCTGAGCTTTTAAAGTGTAAAGTAAATTTTGAAATAACCATTTCCGTTAAATAAAAATGCAGAGTAGTAATAACATTGCATGTATTTAACGAAACGTAGTGAGAGAGAGTGTGAGAGAGTCTGTTGAAATCACCACAACGAAAAAGAATAATTTGTGTTTACATTTAGACATCTTGTTCACTAAAATAAAGTACAGAATTAGTAATATGCTATTTTTATGTGATAATCATACGGTTTTACACACTTTTTTTTTTTTTTTTTTTTGAAAATGGGAAATAATTCTTAAAGTGATATTGATATACGATATTTATAAGATTCCACAACTTGTTTTTTAGTAATATTGAGTAAAGAATTCACTATGATAATACTACATGGTATTTTTTAATCATTATTTTTGTACTATGTGTTAAAGAATTTCTAATGTAATAATATTAAGCGACAATTATACGTTCTATATTTGAAAAAATAGTTAAAAGAAAATATCTTTATTTCTTATCAGCATTAATGAAATTTTATTGTTTCTAATTAAAAATGTACTTAAACTTTTTTCTAAATTTAAATTTACAAAACTTAAAAAAAGGAAAAAAAAAAAAATTATTTAAATCTCATTAAAATACAATTCATCTCCTTATAAATATATATATATATATATATATATTATATATATATATATATATATATATATATATATATTATATATATATATATATATATATATATATATATATATATAATTATATATATATATAGATAATTCTTTTAATTTGTGTCGCCTCCAGGGGATAAACATATTCTTTAATTAT
>JABUQX010005121.1:15000-27500 GCA_015478945.1 Trachelipus rathkii
CAAACTTTAAGCATCTCTTGTTATATATATATTTATAACTTTATATATATATGATATATATATATATATGTAGCTATAGTTATATATTATATATTATATAGTATTATATTATATATATAATATTAGGTATTTATATATAGTATATATATAGTATATAGTATATATATAAGTATAGTGGTTTTGAGGGTTGTTTGGTATATAGGGGTATATAATATTATGTAATGATAGTATATATATTATATATATATAGTATATATAATATATTTATAGTTATTATATTATTATATTTTTATATTAATATATTATAATATATATAATATATTAACTATATATATATATATATAGGGTAGTTAGTGAGTGTTAGGGTGTTGGTATATATATATATATATATACATCATATATAAATATATATATATATATGAATAGTGAGTGAGTGGAGTTGTTTATATAATTATATATATATATATATTATTAGGTATATATGTTAGTAGATCATAGTATAGTATTATATACTTTATTATATATATTTATAGTATATTATAATATCATGATATTTTGTGGAGTAGTCGTAGTATATAGTTATGTAGTTAGTAATATTTATAACGTTATATAATATATATGATGGTATATATTATATTGTCTATATATAGTTGGGGTACTGTATATAGTATATATTATGATATATTATATATAGTATATAATCATATATATATATATACTATATACAGCAATTTATACATTACATATAGTAGGGTTGCCACTTAAACAGGGTTCTGGGTTGTTGGCTGTGTGGGGGTATGTTTGTGTGTTTGGTGGTGACAAAATGTTAATGAATTCTTGATAGAGAAAGAATTTGAGAAGGTTTTTTTGTGGTTATTATCGCATTGCGTCTAAAATATTGTTCGAGAGAATGCTGAAGGGCTCATATATCCAGCAGACGATCTGGATGGAGTAAGTGTGTGAGCAAATTCTTGGATTAGGCTTGGTCTGCACAGGTAAATGTTCGCCACAGGGTACCCCTCTCACTAAGAACCCTGGTTTCCGTGTGAGTACGCGAGGAGGTCCTGCGGTGGACTTGTTTTATAAGTATAAAACCCCATTACTCATCCAGGCTCAGCGACCGTGGAGAGTTTGTTTATTCAAGGTTCTAGATTCTAAGAGCATGAGAGGTGCAGCCATGGCAGTCCATTTCATATTGTGGAATAAATTGTATTCTTCGATGAAATGTGGAAGAGGTGTGCCATATGGTCAAAATGCAAGAGGAAGAGTGTGCGGGAGAGAAGATTCCAGCAGATAAGTTGAGAGTGAAATTAAATATCTCTTCTCCATTTTTTGGTTTATAGAGATTGTGTCATAGGTCAGTGTGTAAAATTGTCTCAAAAACGAGAAATTCATGCTTTAAATACTTGTGCGCGTTTATTTTTTATATTTTTTTGGCGCTCCTTATTTTTAATGCTTTTAAAAAGAATTTTGATCTTTTTGAAAAAGTGTGCGCTTTTGCGCTTGCGGAGTAAGTTTTTCCACTTTGTGTGCTTTGCGCTTGCGGACTAAGTTTTTTCCACTTTGCGGCCTTTTGTCGTTGCGTCTCTAAAACGTGTTAAAATTTGCGCGCGCCCTACCTTGATATATATATGTAGTATATATATGATAGTATATATATATTATATAGTAATTATATAATATATATAGTATATTTTTTTATATATATAATATATAGTATATATATATTTATTAGTTTTTTATATATTTATATGTTATAGTACATACATACATTAACCATTTGTATATTGTGATAATGATAGATATATTGTTTATGGGCATAGTGAACTAAATAATATTTTTTATTAAATGGTGGTTTTAGATATGAGAAATGTAATAAAGCAGTGAAATATCGATAGGTAAATGTAATATATTAACACCTTGGCTTTCTCTTTGGTTAGGGGTTGCTGCGTCTCATTAGTTGGGGTAGGTTGTATTGTATTTGTTTATGATATATATTATATATATATTAAGTATATTATATATATATATAGTATAGGTATATATATATATATATATATATAATAATATTATATTATATATAGTATATATAATTATTATATTGGGTTGGTGGTATTTGGTGGTGATGCAGTATATGTTGTATAGTAAATATATATATGTATATAATATATATATTATATATATATTTATATTATAGGTATATATATATATATATATATATGATTGTTATAGTATAGTAGTATATATTTATTATATATAGTAGGTATATATATATTATGTATTATATTTATTAGTATAGTAGGGTAGTAATGATGTAACTCACATAAACGTGATCTTTTTTGTGTCGCTCATGACACCGGGGGGGAGGGGACCTGAAGGCAGAATGAAGTTTTCATTTTCAGCCCGGCAAGTAAATTGTGTGCGTCTTCGTGCACCCTTTTTGGAATATTTCGAGTGCTGTGACCGACTCACATTTCCTTTCTAGACCGTGTCAGCTGTAAAGAAAAAACTGAAAAAGAATATATTGAAAATAGAATTTAGAATAACAACAAACGGCAATAAATTGAGAAATATCGTAGGTTGTAAACCAATGCGTGCATGCCCGTTAAAAAGAAATAAATATAAATTAAATATATTTTATTTAAAACAGACGAAAGTAAAAAGCTGAGATGAGCGAATAATTGAAAGATAGTTTTTTTTCAGTCTTTTTATATGCAAGATAATAATTGTTAAGTATTTTTTTAAAAATTTTAAATTGAGAAGCTATGTTTTAACGATTGATTAATTAGAGGCAGATAATGATATAATAGACATGACAACAACGCATCTGTAAGATTAACTTTAATTAAAGCTGAATATTCAATCAATTTAAACGATTAGAGCGGGTAATCTCAGGAAAAACTCAGGATTTCCGATTGCTTCAAATTAAATTTTTCTTCTTGAGGCACATACACACCAGACAAATTCAAACAGGTATTAAGGAAATGCTACCATGATATGGGGCCACACATTTGCGAGATATACACATTTTATGTTATCATTGCCTCATATATATATATAGTAGTAGTATATATATGATATATATATATATAGTATATATTTATTAGTCTGTATTATAGTTGTATATATGATATGATAGTATATAGGGGGGTATATGTTTTTTTATATATTATATATTATATATATATAGTTATATATTTATTTATAAGTTATGGGGGGTTTATTTGGTATATATATATATTATATATATATAGTAGTGAGTGTGTATAGTATAGGTATTGTATCATTATATAGTTTCTTAAACTATTATATCTGGAATTTATAGGACATATATCATATTTTGCATTCACTAATCTAATTAATATAGGTATATATATATATAATATATATATATATATAGTATATATATTAATATTATATATATATATTATAATATAATATATATAGTATATATATTATTGTATATAATATATTATATATTATATATATATATATATATATATATATTATATTATATATATATATTATATATATATATATAATATATATATTTATATAACGTTGTAGTAGTTTATAAATATATATAATTTATATGTATATATGATATATATATATATATATATTAGTAGTATAATATAATATATATAATATATATATTATATATGAGCCAGAGATTAAACAAGGCATCCAAATGAATAACTGATAAGTAATCAATTTAATCTGTAGATTGAAATGAAGATAACTTTCAGGTGGAGCGTTTATTAAGCAGCGTAAATGATATTGAAGACATAAAAAATGAGATTTTGTTATGAATAGGAATGACAATTGCGCACACTAAATCAGCCTATGAATTAACTTTTAATTAATCGTCAATTTATGCAATCTTAAAGTGGGCACAGTAGCTCATCTCCAGATGACCTGTTCCCCCTTCTAGTCCTAACATACTCCCGAATCAGTCTTGCCTTTGGGCCTTCATTGGACTCCTCCACCAATCTGATTTAAACACTTGGTATTTTCCTCCCTGAATAGGGGAAAGTGCCTAGCATTTCTTTTCCACGTGCAGTTAAGCAGTGTTTTTACATTTGCAAGTAGGTCACGCAACGGTTTTATTTCGTGTACACAGGAAGCTTTTGGCCAAAATTTGCCTCGTACATAGGGTGCACGCACACTATGACATACATGCAAATGTCTTACAAAACCTTCCCTATCTTAGTTTCTCCCCACATTTTGGTCACCTTCTGGAGTATAAAAGGGATATCTGCCTCATAAACATAGGTGACGCCTTTGTTTATGTTTCCACAGATATTTCTTTCATCCTCCTTCTGAATATACAGGAAATTTAAAGGAAAGTAGAATGAAGAACAGTTGAAAATACTACTCGAGAAAGGGGAAAGAACTACAAATATGAATAAATAACACCTTTAACAAAATATTTTGTTCTCTTATTAATTACCACAGCATCGTCTTTTACTCTTATCTTTCTCAAGAGATATTTACTTTCGTCTCCCACTTCCTTCCTCTTTTTCCTTTATTCTGTGTTTTTCTTTTTATCAGGAGACGAAACTAGACTGTAGAATGTTTTAACATTTCTTAGATTTTCAATTACCACTTTGTCTCCTTTTATTATGTGATCATTACTATTAGTTATTTTTACCACCTGGTAGGGGCCGGGGTACTTGGGTGGCTAGCTTCCCAACGTTGAATTGTTGATTCTTTACCAATAGATACTTTGCATCTTTCAAGTTCTTTGGTAGAAAGACATTCCTGTTTCTTAGATTTTTTTCTTTTGGCTAGAGGCTTAGCCATCAATCCAGCAAGTTTTTCAATATACGTATCGTATGACATTGGTCTGTCTGGGACATCTGTATTTAATAGACCACCAGGAATGTTTATATTCTGCCCATATAACAGTTTACTGGGGCAAATCCTACTCTTTGAGATAGGAGCAAGACGAAGGGCGAAGAGGACGAACGGTAAAACGTCTAACCACTGTTGATTTTTCATCCCAGGTTCAGCTAACATAGCTCTAATGCTGTTAATAATCATTTTATTCGTATTTTCCGCCTTCCCATTAGAGAAAGGTGAGAAACTTGTGGTCGTCGTGTGAAGTATACCTAGTAGCCTACACACACTTTCAAACAAGTGTGAAGTCAGATTTCCTCCCTTATCTGAAATCAGGTGACTTGGGATTCCCGTATGTGGGATGATTTGATTTATCAATGCTTTTACTACTGTTTCTTTAGTGATATCTTTCAATGGGATAGCCCAGACATAATGGGAAAATCTATCTATAAGTGTCAACAAATATTTGTATACTCGACATAAACTCATTTTTAAAATATCTATATTCATCGCCTTAAAGTTATAGGAGACCTCTTTGTATTTCTATGTTGACTTCTGCCCCGTCTTATATTTCGTTCTTCAGCTGAGTGGCATTGACCTTGAAGAAGCAGCTGTATCGAACCTGCCATCTGAGTCACTGCCTTTGTGAGCTCGGCCATCTGGCGCGAAATTTGGTTGTCATCGCTACGGGCAGTGTCAGGTTTGCGCTCTTGGTCGCGCGTGAGACTCGGTCGGTAGGCTGAGTCTGTTTCCCGCTTGTCTGTGTTGGCTCGCACAGCATTAACAGATCCCCACGTCTGGTCGTAGTTTGCTTGTTGGTATTTTCGGTCTTTTTGTATGATGTTTTTAAACAAGTCATCTGTGACTTTGACCATACGATGTATGTTATTTTCTTCAGCCAATGTGTTTACGCTCATCTGGACGTTTGTTGGAAGTTCTTCGAGAAATAGTTCGATAGCAAATTTAGGGTTATTGTCTACTAAGACGTCGAAGTTCTTGTAACCAAGCACCCCTTTAACTCGATGGAGGTATTCACTTGGGAGCTCATCAGGCCATATCCCTTGTTTGAAAATTTCCCGAATCCGTTGGCGAAGGGCGGGAAGATAGGTCTGTTCGATATCGTCTAAAAGGAGTTGATAAGCATTTTCTTGAAATGGAAATTTAATTTTTGATACCAGAGTGGTTGGAAAATTGGTGCTAACAGACAAACACGTTCATGTGTATCATCGATGTGATTTAATTTGAGTATCGCATTCGTTGCACTAAGCCAACTAATGACATCATAAGAATCAAACACTGGTACTTGACTTGAAGTTAGATGACTCTAAGTCTTTAATGGGAACTTATATTCAGGCCTCCTTGGTCTTGTTTCTTGGCGGGAATTTTGTGGCGTCATTTCAAGCTCACTTTCGGACGAAGAAGCAGATGGCCCTTCTCCTTCCTTGGAGGGTTGATTTTGTTGAGGAGAGGGCGTCTTGCCCTTCCCCTTTTTCCCTTTCAAGGAGTTCTTTGAGTAACTCGCTGGATTTTTTTGTCATTTTTTTAGTTGAAACCATTTTTATACAGGTTAAAATCACTGATTATTTGGTTGAGTCAAACGAGTCAAGCCAAGAGGCAGAAATGTTAAGCCTAAGATGGGAACTTTGTTTGAAAATTCCAAATGTTCGAAGCAGCAATGGCTTTTATGTTACTACGTGCGCTTTGTTTTTGTTTTTTGTTTTTTTTTAATTTGAATTTAACAACGACTTATTTCGTATTTTTTTGAGATTATATATTGTTTAATTCTTCATGTTATTAACTATTTGATTCACAGTTTATTTATAGTCAAAATTACACTGATTAATCCCACTTTCTCACTACACAGATTTTTTTTTCAAATAACTTGATTACACTGGCAGTTTTAAACAGTATCTGACTTCAAATCATATGGGAGTTTTTTAATTAGTCACGTTAAGGGGTCAACAGAGATATGAGCCAAGATTAAACAAGGTATCCAAATGAATGATGATAAGTAATCAATTAAATCTGTGATTGAAATGAGATAACTTTCAGGAAAGCGTTTATTAAGCAGGTAAATGATTTTGACATATAACAAATGAGATTTTGTAATGAATAGGATGACAACTGGCACACTAAATCAGCTATAATTAACTTTTATAATCGTAATTATAACAATACTCAAATATGGGCACAGAACCTATTCTAAAATGACCTCTACGTTTCGAATTCCTTACTATACTCCGGAATCTAGTCTTGCTTTGGGCCCTTTTGGACTCCTCCACCATCAGATTTAAATACTTGGCATTTTCCTCCCTGAAGGGGGGAAGTGCCTAGCATTTCTTTCTACGCAGTTAACCAGTGTTTTACATTTTGAAGTAGGTTTTCAACCAACACTTATTATTTGTGTCACACAGGAAGCTTGCAAATTTTCCTCGTACATAGGTGCACACGCACTATGACAATACATGCAAATGTCCTTTACAAAACCTTCCCCTATCTTAGTTTTTCTCCCCATATATAATTAATATATTATATATATATTATATATATATATATATATATAATATAATATATATATATATATTATATAAAAAAAAATAAAAATATTTTATATCTTTTCTTCTTTCATATGTGAAATTGGTATATATATATTATATGATTATTATAATATAATGTGTGTGTGTGTGTGTGTGTGTGTGTGCGTGTGTGTGTATGTAAACGTTTTAAGAAAATGATCATAAAAAAGATGCTTAAAAGGCGTCTTAAATTTCACTCTATGTAGATTCCTTCTGAAGATAACGAACATAATAATTTTCAATTATCATTTTCAGCATCTAATATCAAAATTTTAAGTTGAAATCGTTCTTATAGTGCTCTTTTACAATCTTGACAAAAGAAAGAGACTAAGAAATGATGAGCATCCTCATCAGAGTCTACTTGCTTCTTATAAATATCAATGTTGCCCGAAGGAAGAATGTAGAAGATTGAAAGTTCTTTTATAACATTTCACTTTTTAAAAGTTGGAAAATTTCAAATTAAATTTAGAACATTTTTTTTGTTTCTTTTTGTGAAGCTATGCTAGATTTGGATCCTTCCCAGTTTACGGCTAGCATGTGAAAAGAAAATAATTAAAAGTAATGAGTGGCATTCTGATTTGAAGAAATTATGAGTCGTCCAAAATTCCTTTTCAAAGAAACGGCTTCATGATTCGCGACAGGTTCTGAAGGAATAGTTTAAGACGCTTGTGCTCCTTGAGATTTCAGATTTCGCTTTACTAGAAAGGGATTAACATTCTTAGATAATAACTACACTGGTAGTTTAGTTGGTTTGAGTCTTTCTATAGAAACCATACCATGTATGTCCCGATTGGAATAAAAAATTGGCAATTTAAAAAAAAATTCAAATTTCATCATTCTTGGAATAATATTTTTTATGAATCTTTTAAAATCTCATTTTGAAGTTAGATTTGAGAAGAAGAAGCCTGCTTAAGACAAAGGTCTTTTTCCAGTTACAGCTTGTAATGAAGAATATCTCAAATCTTTCATGATGCAACCGAGACTAAGATAAATTACACCGAAAGACAAAATTTGACTTTTTGTCTGTTAAATGAGTAAAAATGGGTGTTTCTTATGGAGTTTTGTGCCCTGATTCCGAATTTGCATATCATTTTGTTGTAACGGGCATGGTTTTTTTGTAATACGAAATTAAAAATTTAATATTGTTATAAAATTATAAGCTTTAGTTAATTTACTCACCTATATATACTTCTGCAATTTAAAATGTAGATTTTGAAGATTTTCTACTGTAGTTTGCTTGAGAAAAATCCCTTTTAAGTCCCCAACAATAGTCTGCAAGCATATTTCGATTCCAATTTCCCTGATAACGTTTTTTGATAGTTGAAATATCTTGGTGGAATCGCTCTTCATGCTCATCGCTTATAGCGCCTAGATTGCAGTTAGGAAAAAAGTCCAAGTGTGAATGAAAGAAATGTATTTTTAGGGACATTTTACATCCCATTGCTCTATAATTTCGAAGGAGTTCGGAAACTAGTCTTCATAGTTGTCGGCCTTAATATTGCCTAGAAACCCAGTTATGACCTTTTTAAAGGATCTCCATGCAGGTTTTTCAATATTATTCAAACTTTCATCAAAGTGATGGTCCTTCATTAGCTCCCTTATTTGTGGGCCTACAAATGTACCCTCTTTAATTTTAACCTCACTGATCCTAGGGAATTTCTTATTTGCGTATAGGAACCCTGGGCCACTTTTATCCATCGTTTTTACAAAAATTTTCATTAACCCGAGTTTGATGTGCAAAGGAGGGAGATATACGAGTTCAGGTTTCAAAAGTGGTTGAAAAATTACATTTTTATTTTCAGGTAATAGATTTCTTTTAGGTCAATGCTTCTTGACAAAATGATTTTTGCGATCTCTGTTATCCCACTCGCATAGGAAACAACAAAATTTAGTATATCCTTGTTGGAGACCCAACAAAAGTGCTATAACTTTTAAATCACAGCATATATATTCCAAGATTGCTGTTCTTATCGTGTTTTCGATAACAAAATTTTCATGTTGTCGTAGTTCTCTTTCATATGGGCTCCATAGGCAATAGGAGTCGAAGGTTTCGCATTTCCATTATGAAGAAGCACTGCTTTTAAACTGAGTTAGAAGAATCTATAAAAATCTCCATTCCTTAGGATCATGACAGTCTCCTAATTCTCTCATTAATGAATCAACATCAGTACAATACACTAAATTGCCGTCTACCGAGAAAAAGCGCCGGAATTCCTTGCGTCGCCGATAAGAGGAAATTGTAGTTCCCTTCTCAATGAGATTCCAACCCTTTAATCTAGATGCAAATACTGCCTGTTTTCTTTGACAATGATAGATCGCGAACTAATCAATGAGTTCATGCTGATTAATTCTATGAGGTTCTGTTGATATTCCATCATAATCAAGGTCTTCAAAGTCGTCATTTTCTGGACGTAATTGTAAATGTTCTTCGTAGTTTTCTGACAGGAGATTCACATTTTCAGGTGGTGCAGTGGTAGGAAGCTCTTCGAAGTGAGGAATAGGAATAACTTCGGAAGGTAGGTTTGGATATTTGATGGTCTTCTTGGTCTTGATTGTTATTCCAGCAATTTTTGTAATGCCATAAATAACAGTCACATTGCGTGATGCTTTGGCTCCTCCATATCGCCATTGGAATTGCAATGCTATATGTCTGGACTGTCCCCGTTAAGCCAACCACTAAGTAATGTTTCACACAAGACGCACATCAATATGAGGTGCCCAAGATTTATCTTGATCACCAAAGCTTAATTTCAAAATAAAGTTTATATGTTTTTTTTTATTAAGGGAGTAATATTGCTCATTTGGACTTCAACGTTACCTCACCACAAATGTAACAAAATTTGTTTGGATCATTTTTACAATTTCGTGGCATTTTAATTAATTAAGGTATCGATCTGTAAGTGAAATTAAACAATTTGAACAAGTATATATATATATATATATATATATATATATATATATATATATATATATATATATATATATATATTATATAAAATAAAATATATATATATATTTATAATATATATATATATATATATATATAAAATCAACAATTTTCATATCACACACTTCAATTCACGTCCAGACAAACAAACTGAAGGCAAATGACTCATGAAAAACGCGTCGACCGAGGTTTATTTTTATCGAGTTCGCTAAACATGTTTTATCATGTTTGGCGTTTATTTTATCTATTTTTTGGTTCCTACTTATTTTACGCTTTATATTGCTGGCGATCACCTTTTTTTCATAAAATCGCCAGAAAATAGGGCTAAACAAAACAAGACATTTTACACTCTGTGAATTATATTGTTAGTTTATGAAATATGTAAAATTACAAAAAAACTAAGCCCGCTGTGCAAATTTGGAGGCTATATTCGTTTTCAGCGTACCGAAATACAGAAACAGTTCATGATATCCATTTAACAAAATTTTTGTCGTCCAGTGTTATTGACAATGACAATAAAAAATCGTCCATACGAATAATTGTGGCAGTCTTCAGAGATCAGTGGACCCTTTCAATAACTCGCTTTCTTTTTGGTGGATAGGTAGGTGTTTTAAGGGGTGGAAACCGATTAGAAAGGAGAATTCTTTAAAGAAATTAATTTCAAACTTCACTCAGCGCTGTAATAACAAATAAGTGAAAACTAAATCTGGTGAAGGTGTAATAGACAAATTCGCAAAATCTTTCTGAATCGGAAAAATCTCAATTCATCTTGTATTTCGGTTTATGCATGTCAACAGATAATGAATCGTTATTGAAAAACCAGGTGATACAGTAGCTGATGGATGAGGTCTAGCAATGTCTATACAAACAGTTTTAAATCTTTCCGAAGGATTACCAATTGGCTTACTGGTGACTTTGTAACAGTATGTCATGATTATTAAAACTCTGACATTCGTGACCAAATTAGGTCCATCACCGAATATCTCTTTTCGTAATAGTTAGGTTTTACTTATAGAAGAGAAGCCTGTACACCTAAATAAGACATGTTATATAAACTCTGAAATATTGTCGACAAGCTCCAAGCGGAATGAAAAACCTATGATGTAGAGTTGAGTTATTTTTAGATCGGCTGAAGAAAGATGTCTTTTAACATTGTGCTCTACATCAACAGCTGGCAAACTAAGTTAATGCAGGAAGACCTATCAAATATATAGAAGTAGAATATATGAAGCGTTAAAAAAAGTACATAGTACTACATAGTCCGTCCCTCTTATATACGGGGCTGAAGATATATATATTTCAAAATAATAGATAAATAACGTTTTGACTACCGACCATTACTAGAATTCTACTATAGTACATAGAATAACGTTCATTCCGTCCAAAAGGAGGCATGAAATGAATGAAGGCTAAAAATGCATCCAAAAGTTCTTTGTCAAGCGCTGAACCCCTTCCATGTTCCGTTGAAAATTTCTTTTTAAAAGATTCTATAGGGGTCATTTGATCATCAATTATTTGACGTAATGAGGCTCTTATTATAACCTGATAAAAATTCGTCGATAATTAAAGTTGTGTAACATCTTAGCTGAGGATATATCTGATTTAGTTCCTTGGTTTGCGGTAGGAGTTTCTGAAACCAAAAAAGACAGTTCAATTTAGTTGGACAACTTTTTACCAATTCCGAAAGCATATAAACAAGGTTATGAATATTATAAATAAAACTACGACAGTATCTGGCAAATCGTAGAAATCGATATGTATATGCAATAATTTCAGAATTTTTATTTTATTCAAGTCTACTGAGACCGTTTGCCGAAATATGATTATCCAGAGAATTTTTATTAACCACTGATAAAATAGACATTTTGAAATTGATGTGCGCAATCTGTTATTTATGTAGAATCTAAAATATTTCACGATTGTTCTCACTATGTTGATCCTCATATCCTAAAAATATACGTAGATCATCAAAATAAATGAATACTAAAGGAATTAAAATAGTCTAAAAGATGCAAAGATTTCAGTCTTTTTTATATCTTCTAGAAGAATTAGCATATTTTGATAAACACGTTGATCATTGGCCTTGCTGAATATTCGAGAGCAATGAAGTTTGTGCCATAAACTGAGGATATGGG
>JABUQX010005121.1:40000-44110 GCA_015478945.1 Trachelipus rathkii
AAAGGAAGAAATTATCAACAACCAAACGAAGAACAGACTTGGAGCTCTGTAAACTCTGTACGTAATAGAACAGACACAAGAGAAACAGACTCCGCCTACCCTCTTCTCGGCGCGCGCAACCAAGAGCGCAAACATGAAACTGAGAGCAGCGGTGAAGGTCAAATTGCCCGCCAGATGGCCGACCTCACCAAAACAGTGAACGAGCTCGCCCACTCCTTTCAGCTGTTCGTTAAAAACCAAGCAGACACAGCTGAGAGAGGAAATCGGACACGCGATAAAAGTAGGTCACGCTACTCAGAATCAGATACAAATGGGTACAGCAAAGCATTTAATAACGCTGTCCAATCAATTATGCTTCATCATTCTCGCATCTCTTCAAAGCTTAACAAAATGTGAGAGTAATGATTCCTATTATCCATTACTGTATAGTAATTAACGAGAGAAATGCCTGCCAATAATGTCCATCATCGTCGGAAACTGCACGAGGCTGCCAATTTATTCAATTCAAATCGCAGGCCGTGTAACATCTACTCACATAGAAAAGTGAGATTTCATAATACCATCCAAGTGATAAAATTATAATATTGGAAAATTTTTGATGTGTTAATGAAATAAATTAAAAATGTTATTTGAAATAATATTGTTATAGTCAATCATAAAACTTATTAACATTAAATATGTATGGGCAAAAAACTATTACTACTACTACTACTACTACTCACTGACTACTAAATAATATTCATAATTAATAATAATATAATAATAATAATAAAAAAATAATAATATATAATAATAATATAATAATAATAATAATAATATAAGAATAATAATAATAATAATAATAACAATGAAAATAATGTTATTATTAAAAACAACATGAACAATCTTGATCCAGAAACTGATCAAAATATAGATACAACTACCAGCACTAACCAAATGATAAAAATAAATTCCATTAAAAATAACAATAAAAGTGAAAAAAATGAACAAATAAATGAAAACCGTATCAATCAATCTTATTCAATTCACACAAATGTACAAGGAATGCATGATCCTTCTAGTTTAAAGAACTCTAAAAATTTAAATATGAGAAGTAGTAGTAGTCCCCACAAAACAAAAATATATCAACAAATAATAATATTATATTAAATAATACTGATGTCAAACAAGGTCTCGAAACAAATGTTTCAAACAATTTTGGTAATGTACAAAATAACCATTTTATTACTACTGTCAGTCCCTTGCATGTGGGATACGTCTTTTTTAAATCAAATTTATTAAATGGGGAGGGGGGTGTTATAGACAATGCAAGTGAAAATGGAAGCAATGAAGCAAATATCCTGTCAGACCCAACTGATTTATGTGCTGATGACGAGCGCTGCTTAAGCAGTGAGATAGTTACAGCCCGCTGTTGAGGAGACAAAAGGGTTTGCAAATTGACAATTTGACTGTATTAGTCATGACACACTAAATAAGATCATTATCTTGTTAGACTGGGTTCTGTAACACAAATTTATCTTGCATGCTAAGACCATCAAAAAGCAGCCCAGTAGGATCCTACTTGCAGCTAACACCTTCAAAAAATTGCAGTCTTGTATTAAAAATATTGAAATCATCTGATTGGGCGTAGATATAGAGGATACTTTTCTATATAGCAATAAGTACAATATTTAGCGATTAAACCTTTTTAATGCTTGATGGGCATTAATTTTAAAGAAGATTTGTTGTTAGATCAAGTTACGAATAAGACTTTAAATTTGAGTAGAAATATGAATTTTAATATTAATGATGTTCCTACTTCTTCCTCTTCAAATCTCTCTCTCTCTCTCCTCCTCCTGTGCATGTACCTCATAGTTCTTTAAATTTTAATGAATTATTATCGAAATATTCAGAATTATTTGTAAACCCTTATCTCCCTGAAAACCACCACATAAAATTGAAACAAGAAAAAAGGGTGGGCTGAAATTTTTGAAAAAATATAAAATATAAAATAAGAGAATGAGCCACAGCATTATAGCGAGTTGCGGCCAAATAACTTATCTGACGAGAAAGCGCTTATATTCCAGAGAGATTATTAATAGAAGCTAGCAACTCGTACCCTTAACCAAACAATAGACAAAAGGACCTTCCCATTCTCCCTTTAGGCCAAGGAGGGTCCCCCATAAACTCTATGCTCAAAAACAAAGGCAACTGACCAACCTTCAATAGCCACAGGGGTCCTGCCCGCAGCAACTCACCCTGTCCTTTCCAATGAGTGTCTTACAGAAAAAGCGAAAATCGATTCAGATAATCTCTTGATTTTAGGGGAGTTGAAACAAAAGGAGCGGAGATAGGAATCTATGACTTCCACATCTGCAGGACGCCATCTACAACCTGCAGGGGAGCCGTCTTTTCACCAAACTGAGTCCACGCAGCCTTTTTACTCAGTGCCATTTAGCCCCTGACTCACAAAGACTTTACATCACTTCAATATCGTCTTTCACCTACAGAAATCTTCCCATGGGCTATGTGTCATCTCCCTTTATCTTTCAATCTTACATTGATACAGTCCTACAAGGCCTACCAAATACTCAGGCCTATATGGATGACGTTTTGATTCACACAGAGACCGAAGATGAGCACAAAATCCTCCTGAAGAAGGTATTGAAGAGGTTAAGTTATCTACATATCAGTTTAAATCCCGCAAAATGCCAAGTGGCCAAAAAAGAGATTGATTACTTGGGATATACTATAAATGAAAACGGCATCAGACCAAATCACGAGAAAATTGGGGATATCTTAGACACCCCAAAACCCAGGACCATCAAAGAATTAAGATCCTTCCTGGGCCGAGTAAGCTTTTACCGCAGCAGCGTCCCATTATTTTCTGAACTAACAGCGCCCCTAAATATGTTTTTAAAAGGTAAACCTTATTCAAACCGCCGCGTCTGTTGGAATCCCACTGCAGATAGCCTTCAAAAATATTAAAAATGCTGTTGAAAATGCTTCTGTACTTGCCTATCCGGGCACCTCTTCCACTTACAAAATTATCGTACATACCACAAATGTATCTACAGCTGCAGTTATTTTATCCACTACTGACGCAGACGACCATCCAATTGCATTTTATAGTTCAATTCTCTCGCCTACAGAGAGAAATTATGACGAAGCAAATCGTCTGCTAGTCTGTTTAACAAAAGTCTTCAAGAAGTACGGCTATCTCCTCACAAATAAAAATATTAATATAGAAACCAACTGCAGAGAACTCATAAACAAATATAAAAGAACAAATGACGACAAAAACTTTAATATTCGTGAAATCAGAAGCCTAAATTTATTAACTAGTTACAAAGTTTCTTTCAAATTAATAACAAAAAAGAAAAATCACTAGAAAGAATATTTGTTAATAAAATATCATTAATGTTATCAAACTGACGAAGAAATTGGGACTACTGACGAAGCAAAAACATCAAAAATCACACCCTCTCCTACGAACGCTGTGATTGGTTCTCCCATCCGCGAACTGACCAATCAGAGCGAAGCT
This sequence comes from Trachelipus rathkii, assembly GCA_015478945.1. Taxonomy (NCBI): domain Eukaryota; kingdom Metazoa; phylum Arthropoda; class Malacostraca; order Isopoda; family Trachelipodidae; genus Trachelipus; species Trachelipus rathkii. The sequence goes on from JABUQX010005121.1 coordinate 43,524, forward strand.
TCCAAACAACTACAGTCCTGTTCGAACTTTACAACCGCGTATAAATATCAAGAACTTTCTCCAACACTCAAAGCACATTATCATAGGGTAATAAAACAAAACCACACCCGTGCTGCGGTCGGCATTCCAACAAAGGGTAAAAAGGCAGACCTTTTAAATAACCAACTTGTAAATAAAAGAAATTCCAAGAATACTTCCCCTGAGAAAAAAGAAATTTTAAAGCCGAAAGGGGTTTGAGAATGAAAGAAAGAATAGAAATGGAAGAAAAAGAATTACTCAAAATAAGTGAAAAATCACCACCTAAGAAGTTAGATGAAATAAATGATATTCTTACTGAGAATACTCGAATAAACTTAATTCAGCGATATAATGAAGCTCATATTGAATTAATAAAGCGCTTCAGGAAAGAAGTTAATTACGCTGAAATTAGTAAAGACCAGTTAGAAGATGAATACATAAATTCATTATTGAAAAATAAAGAAAAAAGTTCACTAGTCATAAAGAAACAACCCTTCTGGTTCAAGAAAAGTGAAATTTCCCTCTATGTTGATACCTCTTTAAACTATGCCAGAATCATTCTCCCAGAT
>JABUQX010005122.1:0-15000 GCA_015478945.1 Trachelipus rathkii
TTAAAAGGATCCGCTGCAATGGAGAATATTAAGGGAAAAAAATTCCTTAAATACTATTAACAAAATGATGCTTTTTTTCATGATCTGTATCATATCGGAAATGAGTAATATGCAAGCTTTTTGAAATAGGAGAAGTGTAAAACTAGCGATAAGATAATTTTTTATAAATCTGGTGAGATAAAATAAAAAAGTATAAAAAGAAGTAATGAAGTATAAAAAACTTGAACCCGCCGCATTGGAAGACTATTTAGGGAAATATTCCTGATACCTTGGAAATAAATAAATGACCTGTCATTTACCATAGAATTCTGAAATAGTTGAAATAATTAACTTTGAAATTAAGTGTAAAGAGGCGTGAGCGAGTTAGAGGGTTTTTTAATTTAATAGAATCTTAAACATACTAGATTCAAGAAAGAGACCCGATTAACTTATTGAAACGGAAACCGCCGCAATGGAAGGCACTAATATAAAGCGAAAAAATTCTTACGTTATGTTAGAACCTTTGGGAAAAATTGCCAGTGTTCATGTGTCTGTATCAGTATGATTGAAATTCGTGGTCAATTGCAGAGCTTTGAGAAGTCAAATGTAAAGTTGACAAAGATAGATTTTTTAATTTACTGCACCAGATACAAAGAGACGTAACTCTTTAAACTTGAAACCCGCCGCAAGGAAGACTATTTTGGGTAAAAAAAAATTCCTTTATTACATTGAAATAAAATGCCGTTTTCTATATTCTGTATTCATATGTGAAAGGTGAATAATTGCAACTATGAAATAAAGATGTAAAGGCTAGCGATCAGGATTTTTAATTTACATTTGCAACAGATCAAAGTGATTGACCCGTATAACTTTTTTAAAACTAAAAACCCGCCACAATGGAGATCTATTTCAGGCGAAAAATTCGCTTATTACATTTGAAATAAAATTGCCGTTTTCTCATAGTGTCTGTATCATGTATGTGTAAATGGTAAAGAGTTCAATGTGCAAACTTGAAGATAAAAAGTGTGAAAACCTAGCGATTAGATTTTTTAATTTATCATACACAACAGACTTCAAAGATGACGTAACTTTTAGAACTTAAACCCGGCCGCAATGGAAACTGATTAGGGAAAAAACGTCCTTATTACCTGGAATAAAAATTGCCGTTTTCCCTTTGTGTCTGTATAATTATGTGAAGATAACGATCCGGTTGAGTAATTGCAACTTGACCAATAAAACGGTAAGCTAGGCGAAGATTTTTTTAATTTTATACCACACAGATTCAAATATGACAGTAAACTTTTAAACTGATACCTGCCGGCATGGAAGCACTTATTTAGTGAAAATTCCTTGATGTACCTTGGAATAAAAATGCCGTTTCCATGTGTCTGTCTATCAATATGTGAAATGGTGACCTCCCAATGCAAACTATATGAAATATAAAAGTGTAAAGCCTAGCGATAGAATTTTAAGTTGATGTATACACCACAGATTTCAAAAAAAGGTCACGGTGAAGATAACGGCTTTATCAAAGCGTTGACCGCCACCGCATGGCGGTAAGAACTACTTTAGGGAAAAATTCCACTATTAAATCTGAATAAGAATATGGACGTTTTCTATAGTGATCTGTATCATATAGGTGAAGATTAGGTGAGTAATTTCGACAACTTGACCAATAAAAAAGTGGTAAATGCTAGCGATAGATTTTTTTTAATTTACATGCACAGATACAAAGATGACCGTAACAATATATTTTAAAACTTGAACCCGCCGCAATGGAAGACTTTAGGGAAAAATTCCTTATTACCTTTGGAAAAAAATGCCGTTTTTTATGTGTCTGTATCATATGTGAAATGGTAGTAATTGCAACACTTGAAATAAAAGTGTAAAGCTAGCGATAGATTTTTTAATTTACATGCAAAGATACAAAGATGACCATAACTTTTAAACTTGAACCCACCGCAATGGAAGACTATTTAGAGAAAATTCATCATTATTACAAGTTTGAAATAAAGCTAATGTTTCCATATGTCTGTATCATATGTGAAATGGTTAGTAATTGGAACTATTAAATAAAAGTGAAAAGCTAAGCGGATTAGATTTTTTAAGTTGTAAGAGATGCCACACACAGATTACAAAAGAATGACGCGTATACTTCCTTTAGAACTATGAAACCACCTCCGCAATGGAGACTAAATTATAGGATTAGGAAAAATACTAGATAAAGGAATAAAGAATATGCGCATACTTTTTTCGTGTGTTTGTTCATATGTTGATATATGTGGTAATTGCAAACGTGAAAAAAAAAGTGATGATAAAGCTTTAGCGGATAGATTTTTTATTTTAGGTATACCAAGATTCAAACAATGGCCGTAACTTTAAACTTCAACCCGCCGCGCAATGAAAGACTATTATAGGGAAAAATTTGCGTTGTACATTGAAATACAAATCGCCAACCAGATTGACTTGTCGCATATGTCTGATATCATATAGCTTTGGACAATGGTGTTTATTGCAACTGAAATAAAGTGTAAAGCGGGCGCAGATTATTATTTTATTTTAATGAGACACAGATACAAAGATGAACAGAGAGATTTTAAACTTGAACCCACCGCAATGGAAGAATATTTTAGCGGAAACTATATCACTTATTACAATTTGACAATATAAACCCGTCTCCATGTTCTTCATATGTGTCTGCGAACCTATCATATGCCTGAAGTATAGGTGGCGTAATTGCAACTTAAAATAAAAGTGTAAAGCTGCTTGGATTCTATTAATTTTTTATATTGCTTATACACATAGATTCAAAACCGATCACGACTTGCACGTTACACTTCTTTACTTTAATACTTATGCAAAAAACCCGCCGCCAAAATGAAGACTAATTAGGAAAAAAATTCCTCATTACCTTTGGAATAAAATGCATTTATAATCACTGTGTACTATAAATGGGCTTATGTGAAATGTAGTAATTGCAACTTGAATAAAAGTTGTAAATGTTTCGATTAGATTTTTTAAATATATATACAAAAGATCAAAAATTCCGTAACTTTTAAACTGAACCCGCCGCAATGGAAGAATATTTAGCGAAAAATTCCTTATTAAACTTTGATAATAAAAAAATCTTTTTCGCACTCATTGTTCGCACTCTACAGGGTGAAATCCGGCAGTAATTGCTACTTACAAATTTAAAAAGTGTAATAGCTGAGCAGATAGATTTTTAATTTTACATCACAGATACAAAGATGACCATAACCCTTTTAAACTTGAACCACACCCAGATGAGTCAAGATTAATTATGCGATAAAGAATCTCTAACTTACTATTTGAAACTAAAAACTTCCTTTTCTCCGATGTGTCTGTACATATGTGAATGTAGTAATTGCAACGTTTGAAATGAAAGTGTTAAAGCTATGGGGTCATAGATTCTGTACACACTTTATTACTACACACCCAGATTTTAAAGGATGACCGTAACTTGTGAAACTGAACCCGCATACAATGAGAAGACTTTTAGGGAAGGAATTCATGACTTATTACCTTGGAAAAAAAAATGCCGTTTTATTGATTCACAGTAACGATTAACCTATATCTGATATTTAATAAGTAATGCCAGCAAATTTGAAATTAAATAACGTTTAAATTAAGAAGCTAAATTTAATTTATATACAAAACTTCAATAAATTGTAGGATACTTATTAAATACTATGAAAACCCGCTATAATCGATACATATGACGTAAGGACTATATTTAACGGCAAAAAATTCCATTTATTAAAGTTGAAAATAAAATGACGTTTTAAAATAATAAAAATATTATTTTTATAAAATTAGTATATAAATTGCATACATTGTTAACATAAAGCAATATTTTTAAAACACTAACTAATAGAATTATTTTTTAATTATTGGTCATGAATAAATGAAATGACCTTAACTTTTAAACTTGAACCCACCGCAATGGAATGCTATTTAGAGGTATAACAAAAAATAGCATTTATTAAACTTTGGGAATAAAATAGACTTCTTTTTAATTACCTTAGATCTGTATCATATATGAGAAATAGAGTTATATAATAATATTTATATTTTAAAATAAGTGTAATAAGCTTAACGATATAAGTTTCTTTATAATTTATATTATAACGCCCCGATTCAAACATCACTCATTGTAAACTTTTAAACTTGAAACTGCCGACAAATGGAAGGACTAATTCTTAGGAATTAATAATAATTCCTTTATTACTAGAAACTCTTGCGTAAACGATTAATGCTTCTGTTTTGCAGTTTATTAATTATTTAATATGCAACGATTGAAATATAAAAAGTTATAAGCTAATGCGAATTTTAAGAATTATTTTAAGATATTTATATACACACTAGATTTCAAAAAGATGACCGTAAACTATTCTTATAAATCATGAGCCCGCACGCAATGGAAAGGAATATTTAGTCGAAAAAATTCCTTATTACGTTTGGATAAAATTGTCTACACGAGTTTTTCATATGATTATGTATCAATATTGAAATGCTGTATATTGCAACTTGAAATAAAAGAGTAAAGCTTAGCGAAAGATTTATTAAAATTTTACATGCAACCAGATTACATAAGAGACCGTAACGTTGAAGACTTTAGATCCGCCGCTATTGACAGACAATCGTGTGAGGCATATAAAATTCACTTAATTACCTTTTTTGGAATAAAATGCCCAGGTTCTTTGGTTCTGTTATCATAGGAAATTTGGGTGAGGAAATTGTGCAAACTGGAACAGTAAAAGTGTAGAAGCTAGCGTCATATCATATCTGTTGTGCAAAAATTAAATATAACACACCACTGTGTAAGAGCAATGCCCGTAAATAGCAATTTTTTAAACAGTTGAAACGCGCGCAGCGCAAGTTGTGGAAGACGTAGCCTTTAGTGGGAATAAGTTCTCCTACTATTCAGTACATTTTTGAAAAAGTAATCAGATGTGCCAAGTCGTCCCGTAGTGCGGAGCATATGGTGAAAGTGTGTGGGGAGGAATGTTGGTGCAACATTAAATAAAAGTAGGAACGCGAGCAGAGAGATGGTTAGGTCACACCCTACACGATGCACAGATAACAAAAGATGACCGCAAACTTCTGAGTAAACTGGGTGGAAGCCCGCTACAATAGGCGAGAGCACCCTTAGGGAGAAAACCGTTGATTGTGCACGACTTTGAGAAATTAAAAATGCCGTTCATGTGGTCTGGAGCAAGTTGTGAAATGCGGCAGGGTAATGGAACTGGAAAGTTGCAGGAAACGTGAAAAAGCGTAGCGATGGAGATTGATTAATATAACACACACGGATCAAAGAATGACGTAACTAAACTGAAGCGCCGCGCGCAAATGGAAAAGAGCGTGAGGTCAGGGAAAAAGCCTTGAGGACCTGAAAATAAAAGCCGTGCCTCGTGTCAAGGCTGATTAGACAAGAGGTGAAAAATATGGATAGGTAATGCAACTGTTGAAGAGTAGATAAAGGTGGAAAAGGGAGCGATAAGAGTTGATAAGTGGAATAGACAAAGAGGCAAAAAGAGGCACGGCGAAACGGGAACTGAACACGCCGCACATGAGGAAGAGACTAGGTTGAGAGCGAAAATGCAATAGAGTTCATTGAATAGAAAATGGCTGGGTGCCCGAAGGCTGTGATGCATAGGGGAAATGTGTGGTTTAAGTAATGTCAACTGAAAGAAAGGTGTAAAGCGAGCGAGTAGATGGGGGAGGACATTGCACAGAACAAAAGATTGACCTAACGGGGAAACGGGAACCCCACCGCTTCCAATGGGTAACGAAGACATAGGTGTAGCGGGAAAAAAAGAAGCCGTGAGAAAAAGGGAAATTAAAAGTGCCGGGGCCAGGGGCGGATTCAGATGTGATACAGCGACTCCCATGTAAGTTGGCAAACCGATAAAGAAAGGGAGAAAAACTGTTGCGTGAGATGATGTGGAAGGCACGACTATACAGGAGGCAAAGAGAGTAAGTAAAATGGGATGTCATAAAATAGCTTGAGGGGCCGCCGGCCACAGAGTGGAGACTAAGCGAAGGTAATACTAATTACTGATGCAATCAAAACTGAACAGAGCATGTATACGGTATTCAAGTGCATGTGGTGAAAGTTCGTGGAAATGGCAACGTGATAAAAAAGAGTGTAAGCAGCGATCATAAGATGGTTGGAAGATATTATACACAAATATATCTCGTTTGAAAGGACCTAGCGGAACCATAACGTGTGTTAACTTCTGATATGTCTCCTCGCTCTCCACAAAAATGCAGGACATTGTAGTGATGAAAAAGGGTCTGTGCATAGTCATGGGAAGTGAAACTAAGGATCCTACAGAGTGGTAAGCGTATATGTACCAGAGTAGTGAACGGGAATTGTTTGATGGCGAATGCAACTTGAACTCTAAATGGTAAAAATCAGGCGTTATGAGATGTAATATTACTGAGACAAAGTTACGTAAAAAAACCAAACGGAAGAGGTAACTGTATGCAAGATTTGGATCCGTGCAATGGAAAGAAGTTATTAAGGGAAAAATGTCCTAGTGGGGATGAGAATGTGGATAGAAACAATGACGTGGCCAGGATCGTAATCAGTTTCATGAGGGTAAAGAGGAAGAAGGTTAACGGAATGTATTATGAAAGTGCACAATAACGTATAGCGTAGAGACTAGTATATGAATATAGTAGAAGATCAAAAATGACTCGTAACGTGGGTAACTGGACCCGCCCAAGGAAGACTAGTGAGGAAACAGGCCTGAAAAGACGGGGGGAAAAATGGATGCCGGTTGGGAGATGATTGCACCGATAGTATCTGAAATCCGGTAAGAATGTAACTGGCAAATAATTAAATTGGGTGAAAGCGAGCGAGGAGAGGTGGTAATGAGTAGACACACAGAACGTCTCCAAAGATAGACCGTAACTGTGAAATTTGCACAACCTTCGCCGACGTTAAGTGCGCAAGACATAATATGTGATAGCGTAAAAAGTGTATCGAGTACCGAATATCACAGGCCGTGGCAAGTGGGGTCGTGAGTCATGTAAGGTGAAATGGGGGGGGAAGTGGGCAGACGAAATAAAAAGTGTAAAGTAGCGATAGAGGTGGGGAATGTACATGCACAGATACAAAGATGACCGTAACTGAAACTTGAACCGCGCGCGCATATGGGAAAGACCCTAGGGTGAGAATTAAAGTCTTATTTTGAAGACAGTGTGACAAATGCACGCACCGGTATGGCGAAGAGGGCAGATGAGTCATTAGGTGAAAAGGAGGAAAAGAATGCCAACGCGATAAAAGAGAGAACGTACAGCGAGCAGAGAGGAGTGAATGATACAGTACACGAGAAAGACAAACATGACCATAACGGAGGATAGAGTATGATCAACCAACCCACAAAGGAGAAGTGATCGATGGAGTGAAAAATGACGAACTTCCTTTATATGCACAGGTGGAAAGAAGAGAGCACGGTGCGCCAGGGCAACTCAGTATCATAATGGATCGAAACTCTCCTTTTCAATGTTTATGGTGAGGATATGCGGCATCGGTGAAGAAAAGGAAAACCGAGCAAGATGTGGTGTTAAAATTTATTTGATTAACAACACAATGAGCAAAGAGGAACACGCATAAAGGTGAAACGGAAACCGCGCCGCAAGGGGAAAAGCGAGTAGGAAAAGAAGTCGACACGAGATGAGCCGGGGGTGGAAGAAGAATAGTCCTCTGTGGCCCGTGGGAGCAGGGAGGATCAGAGTGTGTGGAACACGTGGTGGGAGTAATAGTGCAAATTGGAAAGTAGTAATAAGAGGTAGGGTAAAGCGAAGCACGATTGATATAGGGTAATTATTCATTTACACAACAGATCAAAGATGACAGCTAAACTTAATAACTGAATCCTGTGCACGCAAGGCAAGAACTAGTTGAGTGATGGAAAGAAAGCCGCTGAGGATTTGGAGAATTAAAAGCTCGCACTGGTGTGTTCACATGAGGCAACGGTATGATGCTAGGGAATTGGGAGAGAATGAGAGCGAATCTGAAAAAAAGAGTGTAATAAGGCTAAGCGTGATAAGTCACATAATGAAGGTAGAGTGATCAACAGAGGGACAAACCAATCTGCAGAATCTCGATAACGGAAGCCGCCGCGCGGCACGAGGATGAGCCGACGCAGTCGGGGTCGCCCCGCGAAGTCGGATACTGAGTGAAAGTGATGAAAAAGAAAAGACGTGGGCGAGGTAGCTATTATCCTAAGCATAGAGGGGCGAAAGTTGTGAGAGCGGTAGACAATTGGCAACCGTGCCAAATGAAAATTTTAGAGAGGAGCGAACAAGCCGGAACAATCCATGGGGGAGATGGTGAATCAGACAAAGACTTACAAAAAAGGACTCACCGTTAACGATGTGTGACTATGAAATCTGGAACCCCGTAAGTGCGAACTACGCATAGGCAAACAAAATTGACTCTCGTGACCCGGGAAGAAAGAGGAATCAGGTGCCGGCACGTCACATGAGTGCGAAATAGGGAAACAATGAGTGAATTATAAAGATGAGAGAACGGAAAGAAAAGATAGATATGCAATGAAGAGACAGCACAGAGAGCAAAAAGGGACTGTTACCACTGGCAGTAGTAGTGACAAGAGAGAAAACATACGCGCATAGGTAAGTGACAATGAATATGGTCAAAAAGAACGATCCATAAAACCAGTAGTGGTAATTAAGAATGCCGAGTTCCTGGGTCAAGTGAACATAGGTTAGGAATGAAACACCTCAATAAATGAAGTGTTAAAGAAACTTAAATAGAGAGGGAAGGCAGCAGAAGATGGGAGTGATAAAGAACGATCACACAAGAGACTATGAAACCGTGCACCGTACAACTAAACTTAAATAAGACCCGCACAAGGCGCAAGGAAGATCAATGGGCAGAAGAAGAAACTGCTCGAGGATAAGGGAATTAAAGAACGCTGAAGTGCCAGGCGTAGTCGAATTATAGAGCATAGAAAGATGATAGTAGGTAAAAAGCTGCTCAACGGTGACACACAAAGAGAAACGAGCAAGTAGAAATATTAAGACGAGTCAGCACAAGAGCAGAAGAGGACCAGTAAAGCTTGAGAAGCGGTGAACCGCGCCGCAATGGGAGTTAAAGGAACTAGGGATTAGGGAAGAAGAGGCCTGATGACCTGTGTTAGAAGTATGAAAGATGGCACATGGGGTCGGGGGCCCAATGATAGCAGGGATGAGGAAGGAGAATAGATGTAGGGGTCTCCAAGTTAAAGGGTCAATGGGAAAAAATATATGCATGTAAACGAGTCGATTAGTAGTATAGTGTGAGAGGTGGAAGGTTATAGACACACAGTGTAGTGTACACTGAGACCGTATTAACTGTAATCCGTTTAACTCGTTTTGAATTCCTCTGCCGCAGAGCACGAACATAAGGGAGAGCAAAATACGCTGATGCGAAAACTCTCTCACCACTCTCTCTCTCTCTGGGTGATAGGTGGTGGGTGGAGAAAAAACGACGTGGCCAGAGGCTGGGTTAATCATCAGGGTGAACAATGTGGTAGTATGTAGAGCATAACGGGAAGATATAAGTGGAAAATGCGACTGAGAGATGTAGATATTGGGAGATTATGATTACAAATAACAAAATATTAGGACTCCGGAAACTTGTGTGTAACTGAACCTCCGCGCGCAATGGGTGAAGACGAGGAGGGTAAAATGCTTCGATTACCTGGGGTTCACAAAATATGTGACCTGTCTGTGATCGATATTCAGATTGTGGAAGTCTTCGATGTAAGAGGGAATGTATGGGAGTAGAAGTAGTAAAGTTCTGACCGATAAGTTAAGTGGAAGGGAGAGAGTCACTCACAGAGGTCAAAGGGATAACCGTAACGTTGCTAACACTGGGAAAACTCGTTACCGGGGCATATGGTAAATCTGAGTGATATATAGGCGACAATCAAATGATGCCGTTCTATATATGACCGATGAAGTAAATAAAATAGGACGAAAATCTAGATCCTCATATTATTTTAAAATTTAATTTTAAGTACATTGTTAACTTGTTCGTCTTGTCTTCAATCATCTTTTCAATCCACTAAATAATTTGGTATATATATAATATGACTCACAATGTGAAAGAGAAGTATCGAGCAATATTTTAGATATAGATTTTTAATATTTTTAAATATAAACAGACATATATTATCAAAAGATGACCTGTAACACTGTATAAAATTAAACCTTGTCCGCTCATATGGCATTTAAGAAGAGCTACTAGAGGAAAAATTTTTTTATTACCTTTGATTAAAAATACCGTTTTTCCTTAGTGTCTGTATTCATATGTGACATATCGGGTTCCATCGAGTAATTAGAAACCTCAAATTTAAATTGTAAGCTAGCTGTTAGACGTCATTAATATGTTACATATTGCATCAGATACAAAGCATGCACTCCTCGTAACTTTTATTAAAACTAGATCAATTCACCGCCCCTATGCACAGATTGTAGCACTATTTATGCAAGGGGAGTAAAAATGATGCCTTATACCTTTTGCGAATAAAAATGACGTGTTTCCTTGTTGTCTGTATATGCATTTTATGTGTAATTTGGTGTAATTGCAAAACTTTGAAACCTAAACATCTGGTCCAGCTTTACTTGTTAGAAAATACTATGCTCCTCTCTATCAAATGATTTCAAGGAGAGGATGTTTAACCAAGCTAGCAAATCCTATCTATAGCTATGTGAAAGACCTTTTGATTGGAATAAATTCCAATATTAAATTTTGCATTAAATATTAACTATTATAATCCATGTTATGTTATAAACTCAAAGCAAACTGTTAAATCAAAATTTTTTGCATACTGAAATAAAAGTGTAAACTAGCATAATATAGATTTTTACTCGCTTACTATACTCTAAAAATTGCCATATTAATAATATGACCGGTATACTTTTAATACCATAACCCGCCTCGCAGGAATGTGACTATATTTTTAGATAAATAATTTTCCTGTACTGAAATATTTGAAAATACTACATTTATAATCGTTCTATAGTATCAAAGTGTATCTCTTATTCCAATGTGTAAATTAGTAATTGCAACTTGAAATAAAGGTGTAAGCTATTTTATACGAATTTTATTTTATATTATCAAAGAATATAAAAATGAACTCTTAACTTTTTAACTAATTTTAGAAAAAATCCTTATTAAATTTTGGAATAAAATGACCTTTCCAGATATCTGTATCATTATCCAGTGACATTTTAAATGGTAGTAATTGCAACTTTAAATAAAAGTGTAAAGCTAGTCGCGATAGATTTCTTAATATTTTGATATACATAAAGAGTAACAAAAATGACAGCGAAACTGTTTAAGACTAGAAAACGCGAACCGCAACTCTCAAAAGACCTAGTTTAACGAATAATAGAATTTCTTGATTATAACCGTGAATTGGAAAATAAAACGTTTTCCATAGAATGTGCTTATCATATGTTGAAAATGGAATTAGAAGCAGAAAGATGTTTCTCGACATTGAAAGTGATATAAGGAAGCTAAGCGATAGATTTTTTATATTTACTTGCATTGATATATACAAAAATACCGTAAACTTTTAAACTTGATACCGCTCTCCAACGAGAAGACTATTTATCAAAAATTCCCTTATTTACAGTGAATAAAATATGCCGATTTTCCAGTGTCTAGTATCATAATGTTATATCAGTAAGCTAGATTTGTCAACTTAAATAAAAGTGATAAAGTCATTATACGATAGAATTTTTCTTATAATTACTGTGATACACACATCTCACACTGACAATATATTGGTAAACTTTTTTATCTGAACCTCTACGCTAGCAAGTAGTATTTAGGAAAATGAATTCTATATATTACCTTTAGAATAAGATGTAATCGATTTTTTCAGGTTGTCTGCCTATTCATTGATGTGAAATGGTCTTTGTAAGTGTCGACTATATAATGAGAATAAACTCAGGTTAATAAAAGACTAGACGAATACATTATATATTTATCATTATGTATACAACGTATATATATCTAAAGAACTTTGTCTCAACTTTAAAACTTGAACCCCCCGCAGATGAAGAGCTAGTTAAGGGCATCACAGAATTTCTTAGTAAATCTTGCTTAATCTGTAATAAGAATAATGACTGATGAACATGATATTTAAAAACTGTGAACTTAAAAGTAATGTACCATTGTTTTTATGGTTCCTAATAGGAAGAATTGCTCTTAAGGGTAACAAATATTTAAAATATATTATCAAAGTTTATTGCTCATGAGGAGTGATACTGACCTGCGGAAAAATATCCGACCTTTAACTCTTAATTAGAAATAAATTCATGTGTTTTCTTTCCTATTTTAATATTTTATTTATATTAAGTTGATTTGTTTTAATTCTAAAACAGCATTTCCCACCCTTTTTTCTCCTGAATAATTTTTGGCTGCTCTTTGCTTAAGGTGTACCGTTCATATCAGTCACATGCCTGAGGTTATTAGAATATTTTTACTTAAAACGTATAGGTTGCAACTAGGTATCAATGGGCGGCAATAAATTGGAAACAAATGCATTAAGAAGATAAACGAGTAGTATCAATAATTATGCTTCCAAAATTCAAGAGATAAAATTGCCATATAATCTATTTGTTTTGTTTTTGTTTTTTCAATACTTTTAAAAACCTTGTTTTGAAACTGAAATATATTTACAAAATAAATATAACACAGCATTATGTCAGTGTGATTCTTAAGATTGTTTTGAGGAACATATTTATTATTTTTTTTTTAATCCTGTTTAAGTGATGTAAGATTCAAATCGGAGCTGCAACTGCATCATTAGTAGATGAATACACTTACTTCGGACAACTTGTATCTTCAAATGATAAACATATATATGAAATTAAAAAAAAAGAATGAAAATAGACTGGATCATTACGAACAGATTGAAAATAGCCTCCGTGTTACCTATAATATATTAATAACACATGATAGAGAGACTTGTACCCTAGTTGAAAAAGTAACAACAACAAAATAAGCTAAGAACAACACAGATAAATATGGAGAGATGAATGCTTACACAAAATTTCTATTTCTATCAATCATTGACAAAATCATGAATAATAATTATCATTTCGTAAATTAATTTAGTTTGACCTGATATTATTCCTTAAAAACCTTTTATGTAAGCTGCTAATGATAATTTTTAAATTAGATTTTAATCTTTAACGAAACTTTTGAATCTAATATTAATAAATAATTGAAATTGGAAGGAAGTAGTGGAGGAGGGGGGGGGGAGAAGGGGAAAGGAGGGGGAAAAAGGGGGAGAGAGAAAAGAAAGGGAGGCAGGGGAGGGGGGGAGGGGGGGAGGAAATTGGAGAGGAACTACTCACATCGCGTGGAAAATATTGATACGCTGTCGAATGATTTAATTTTCATTAAACTACTTCATATAATATTTTACATCCCACATGATATATTTACATCGAAACGAAATGCTATGAAATTATTTGTGTCAAAGTCTGTATTGTTTAAAATAGTTACCCATAAGACATTTTATTTATTTTCCTTTTTAATATTTTACAACAATTTTTTAATTAATAATGAGAAAAAAATAAGTAAAATTTTTTATATTATATCATATTAATATTTTTTTTTTTTCCAGCTTCGATTTATATTCAGTTATTTTTTATTGACTACGAAAATTAAACTCAAAAATCCATTGTTAGTGTGGCAATATTGGTGTGATATTACAAGGTGACGGTTAAAGTCTTACATATATATAATATATATATATATAATATATATATACTATATATACTTTATATATATAATATATATATATATATATATATATTATATATATATATATATATATATATATATATCTTATGGAAGTGAAATATAACATGCAATGGGTTTTACTTTGGCGTTATACAGTATGTTAGCAAGAAATAAAATATTAAATATTGATAATTAAAAGAAATATCATTGATATTTCATCACAGTGATGTAAAATTTCCACTCCTGAGAGGAACCGGCGTTGATGGTAAAATTTTATATCAACTTGATATAATTTTTTTTCTGTGTAGAATATCACGCAGAGACGAAAAAAAGGAAACTTGGATAAAATACCAAATTAAATATAATAGCCAAGAATCAAATAACAAAATGGAGGTAGGCAAGTTAGATGTAAATTTAAATGAGATGTTAAATTAGACTCCATTAACTTGGAAACGTTCAAGAAAACTCTATAAAAAAGATGCACATATCAAATTAAAATAGATGCACGAGCATACGGGCAAACAAAACTCCAAGCCTCAAGTACTGGAAGCAACTATATTTGCATTTGGTAAATATAAGTTGATGATGATGATGATGATGATATAATATATATATATAATATTATATATATTATATATATATATATTAATATATATATATATATATATATATTATATATATATATATTATATATATTATATATATATAAGAAAAAGGAAATATGCAAAAGAGGACAAAACAGTCAAAGTAAAAAAGAATGATTACTTTTCATAATTAATAAAAAATATTTTAAGTATATTATCCAAACTATAATTAAAAAGAGAAGTGACTGTTTGTAATTAAACATTAGGATTCGAGAGTTCGAGTCGAGACCCGCTTTCCTTCCGACTTTGGCCCCCTACCGTAAAGATCAGTCTTTCTCAAAGTGGGTGATAACGCCCCCTTGTGGGCGCTGGAGGCCTAGAGGGGGCGGTAAGGGACCTAGAAAAAAATGGGGGGTGTTGAAGTGGTTTAGGGGGGCGATGGCTGATTTGTAATTTCATCTACTTAATATTTTAAAATTCACTGAAATTTAAACCTACCTACTACAACAACATCGATATTTAGTAATTTTAGTTCATATTTCTGCCCTGTTTGGGTTGTATAAATTTTAGTTTTTATAATATATATATATATATTCATATATATATATATATATAATATATATAATATATATATAT
>JABUQX010005122.1:20000-22960 GCA_015478945.1 Trachelipus rathkii
TTGAAAGACTCGAAATGGAGCATAAAAAAAGAATTTTTTTTAATATAAAGGTATAACAGGCGATGAATCATGGTTTTTGAGTACGATCCTGAAACCAAACGGCAAAGTGCGAAATGGCACATAAAAAATTCTCCTCGACCGAAGAAAACACATAGGAAAAGTCCAAGGTGAAACACTGATTATTGTTTTTACGACGCCATGGCATTGTGCACAAGGATTTTCACCTCAGGACCGACAGTTAATCACGTTTTTACAAAGATTTCTTGGAACGACTTCGAAAACGAGTTCAATGAATCAGAACAGACATTTGCAGACGTTTGGGTGCTGCACCACGATAACGCGCATCTCACACTGCGTCTCAATTATAGATTTCTGGCGAAGAAAAACATTCAAGTCTTCCACATTCCATACAGCCCAGATCTATTTCCGTGCGATTTCTACGTCTTCCCTAAGGTGAAAATGAAAGTTGAATGGTCAGCATTTTTGGGACGATGGGAAAAACAGAAAAATACTGTAACACGTGAATTAAACACACTTCAGGAAATGACTTCCGGTACTGCTTTGAACAGTGGAAGAAACGTTGGAAACGCTGTGTAACCTCCCAAGGGTTACTTTGAAGGAGGTAACTTGTAATTTCAGGTAAGTCCATACATAATTTAAATACGAACGTCAGTACACCTTACTTTTGGGACACAACATGTATATATATATATATATATATATATTATTATATATATATATATATATTAATATAATATATTATATATATTATATATATATAATATATTATATATATATATATATATATATATAATATATATTATATATACTCGCGAGTCCAGCTCATTAACAATAAAAATATGACGAACTATTTGCAGTATTGTTAAATATAATATATGATTAATAATAATAATAATATCATATAATAATAATAATAAATAAATAATTATATTAGTAGTGCTAATAAATAACAACCATATTTTGAAAAAAAAAATATAATAATAATAATAATAATAATATAATAATAATAAAATAATAATAATAATAATAATATAATAATAATGAATAATAATAATAATAAAATAATAGTTATAATAATGAAGAAATCTGAATTTATAAAATAATGAAATAAGTTTACATCTAGCTTGTATGGTTTTATAAATGAAACTTTAAATAACTTTTACTCATCCAATCTTTTTCTTTCGTATTCGCTGATTCATTTCCCAAGTCACGGACAAACCATATTTTTGGAAGGGACGTAAAATAAAGAAATGAGAAAAAATTCACGCAGCTTATTCCAAACATTTTCTCTGAGATGAGCACAGCACAGGCTCAGCTATTGAAGTCAAGGTGATTATATTCACTCTAAATATTGCGAAGAGAATTCAGCAAAAACAGAGTGGGTGGAAGAGGAGGTACCATGATAAAAAGCCTGGAGTCGCCAATCTCCACACAACACATCAAAATTCATATGAAGGACGCTGCAACCTCTCTGCTTCGAGATTGTTCGAGGATATTATATATCATATATATATATATATATTTATATATATATATATATAAATATATAATATATATATATATATATATATATATATATATATATATATATATATATATATATATATATATATATATATATATATATATATATATTTATATATATAAGAAAAGAGAGAAGATATATATTCTTGTGTAGGTATATATATTATATATATATATATATATATTAGTGATCAGCAGATGTCATTTTTTTCCCATCCGCGGATGCGGATGTTTGATTTTAATATCCGCGGATGCGGATGTTTGATTTTAATATCCGCGGATGCGGATGTTTGATATATATATATATATATATATATATATATATATATATATATATTTTAGTATTATATATAATATATATATATTATTTATAAATATACCTATAATTTCGAGTTTTAACCACAACCTATTAATATAATTGTGTTACCAGGGTTGCGGGACGGGGACCCAACTCAAATGCACCCACACCAACCTCTTTCCCCACCTCCGCCCTTAATGAAAGATATTTTACAATGGATTATATACTTTTTGCAACTAGTATTGAATTCAAATATAGGAAGGTTGGAAGGTTGTGCTTGAGAAACATTAATTTTTCTGCCTTTCTGCTGAGAGTCTGTTTCTCTTTTCATCATATATTAGCCCAACATTGCTAAATACTCTCATTGGAACGCTAGTTGGAGGACAGGCCAAGAAATTTCCTTATGCGTGGTATTTTACTTAACTTTGCACAACTGAAGGATCATCATTTTGTATCTAGTCGTTTTTTTTCTTGGCTGATATTTTCAATCATTTGCCACTGCATCTTTGGTAATGCTTGCAGTTCTTCATCACAACTGGATCTGTAGAAATTCTTTCCAGTGAAATATGTTATTGATTTTTACTTGTAGAAGGTGTTTTGGTTCTGTAGCTTTCGTTTTTTTTAAAGTGACGATTTAGCTTGTTCTAATATTGTGTTGCATAAAAACTTGCTTTATAATGGAGATCTAAGTAAGTTGCATAGTATGAAGGTCATTAGTATCCACAGAACCAAAGCGTTTTGCTAGCTCTATTTTTATGACATCTTTCATTCTTTTTAACCGTACACATTTCATTTTGAAAGATGGCTCAAAATGCTTCTTTAGCTTTGAGATTAATGGTGTTACATCGGAGACAGAAGCTTAAGAGGCGCTGATTTTTTTGTAGTTTCTTCAATTTCTTCAAATGGCTTAATGCAGTGTGATGTATGTCATTTTCCACATTAGTAAAATGTTAACTTTGGATCGACTGGCGTCAAAGCAGAGGCGGTTTCTTTGGAGCAATACCATTCTTTCCATCATATGAAGTGTACAATTCATCGAGTTGGAACGTCGTGATAACAGAACGATACGAAATATCAAAGCCGTTTTTGAATTGCTTCAACTCATTTTCATTTTCCG
>JABUQX010005123.1:0-33104 GCA_015478945.1 Trachelipus rathkii
TATATATATATATATATATATATGTATATATATATATATATATATATATTATATATATATATATATTCAGTGGGGGCCATGTCCTCAAAATGGATGGGGTAACGATTTCACATTTTTATATATATAATATATAACTCACCGTATATAATATATATATATTATATATATATATATATTATATATTACTATATATATATAATATATATATATATATATATATATATATATATATATATATATATATATATATATATATATATATATATAATTATAATATATATATATTATATATATCGCATAATATACGACAGGTTCGCCACCTCTGGCATTATTCTACTTCGTATGGTAAAAAAAAGTCACCTGTTGCGAATGATTTAAAATAAAATATAAAATAATAAATTACTTATTTATAATTAAATTGTAAATTTTTATCATTTGTGGCTGAAGTCCATTCTTCTCGTTTTTTGACTTGCAAATAACTCAATCACCAGATTGTCTAAAGACGAATTGTGGACAATATTTCTTTCAGTTGCAAGGGCAACGAGGGCATTCAGTCTATCTTGCCCCGTTGTATTCCGAATAACGATTTTAATTCTTTTTAATCTACAAAAGCATCTTTCAGCTTCAACAGATGCCATTGGAGCAGATATTAAAATTTTAAGCAACTTTAATATTTCTTCAAAAGTCTGATCCATTCCATTTTCCATAATGTACTTAAAAGAATCAAGAGCTCCTTTCCGGGGTTAGAAATCTTCACTAGAGTATATAATTTCAAGTTCAGATTTGTGTCTCAAGATATTAAAAAATGGATAAACAGTTACGGTTGTTTTAAATGCAACTGTGGGAAATGAGATTCTATAAAATTTAAAGTGTTCACGCTCGAAAAGTGGAGCTGATACTAGATGATCACTAAACGAAAATCTCTCCGTAGACCGAGATATTATTATGTCACACACTTCATACTCAGCAGCTTTTTTAAATTCGTAGTAATTGGAAGCATTTATTAACGATCTCTTCAACTCACAAACATCATACGTTCCCTCAATTACTTTCATTATGATGTTCATACTGTTTTTAATCTTTCCTAATTCTAATTGTAGTTCACTCACAGCTTGTTTTGAGAGAATTATGTCTGCATTTCTTGATTGAATTTTATTATTAAAGAAACAATCTACGTGTGGCATTATATGGCGAAAAGAGAGATCTAAAATAAAAAAAAGTAGGATCAGTCAATATTCTTTGCAAATCTCCTGCTTGATCTCTGCGTTCCTCGTTGTTTGCTTTCATTTAGAATATTTTCAAAGCACTCTAACAATGGCTATCTATGTTCAAAAACCATGTTTACAGTTTGGCTTTGAAAATTTGCTTCTGGAACTTCGTAGTTTTTGGAATTGTTTTTTCCGCAATAATTTCAATATAATATCAGAGCATCTCCTGAGGAGATTTGTGAAAAAAGGTTGCAAGTAGTGATGATATTTCTAACGAAATCTCCACTCTGGAAATATATATATATATTATATATAATATATATATATA
This sequence comes from Trachelipus rathkii, assembly GCA_015478945.1. Taxonomy (NCBI): domain Eukaryota; kingdom Metazoa; phylum Arthropoda; class Malacostraca; order Isopoda; family Trachelipodidae; genus Trachelipus; species Trachelipus rathkii. The sequence continues at coordinate 1,537 of JABUQX010005123.1, forward strand.
GTATATATATATCATATATATGATATAATATATATATATATATATATATATATATATATATATATATATATATATATATATATAATAAAAATAATTAATAAAATAATAATAATAATAATTAATAATAATAAATAATAATAATATAATAATAATAATAATAATATAATAATAATAATAAATAATAATAATATAATAATAAATAATAATAATAACTCTACCGACAACTTACAAGGCGATTACTCTAATCGCCCCAAACTAGTAATATTTTAAAACCTCTTTCTGTATCGCTGCCAGACGTATGAGTTTTTATATTGCTATAGGTGCAAGACTGGAGAGAAAATGATTTCGCTCACTCTCACGCTTCTTTCATAAATAGAAATTCAAAAAAAAATCTACATACAACTGATACAAGTATGTTTATTAAAATTTCTTATTATTAACTGAAATCATTCGTAGTATCTTTGTACACAAGTACAGATTTTTTAAAATTTGCATCAATTATTTATCATTAATTGAAAACATGGGTTTTAATTGTTATAATTCAGAATTTAGGTTTAAGGAAGGAGGAGCGGTCGATCCATCGCTCCTATACACGAGTCGCCCCTGATATATATATATATATTATATATTATATATATATATATATATATTATATATATATATATATATATATATATATATATATATAATATTTATAAATATATATATATATATATATATATATAGAGAGAGAGAGAGAGAGAGGACAAAGTTACTTAACGCCCACACGGAACGGGAGCTCGGATCAAAAAAAAATTTTCACAGGTAGCATCTATGATACATAAATAGATGTTCTAGGATCGAAAATGAATTTTTTTTTTTTAACCTGTTCTAGGGGGGGAATTAATATAATATATAATTTGTAAAGGTATTACACGGCAATGTAGGGGGCCCGAGCGGGGAACACAGGGGGGATGTTTTCCATAAACCCGTAGGGGAGGGGCGGAGGACCCCCGCGACACCAAAAACCAAAGAGGCGGGGGACCCTCCCCTCCCGGAGGGGGGGAAATAGTTCTACCCCGTAGTTCCCCGGAAGGCCGAGAGACCCAGATTCCTGCCATCGGTGCGGTATACCTTTGGGGTATTCTTTAGTTAAAAAAAACAAAACAAAACTATACTAGAAAGTCTATTATTTTAACGAGTAACGTATAAAAGGTCTTAAATAGGCTTTCTCCCTCATATTACTATAATTATTAACAATAATTTTTTTCTTTTTTTTTACATTTCCTAACTAAAATTTTAACAAGGATTCAAAAAATGTATTCTTTTCCTGGAGCTATTGTAGTTTTTGAGATGTTTTTTTTTTTTTTTTTTTTTTTTTTTTTTTTTTTTTTTTTTTTCATTTGCCCTAAAACGTCTATTTATGTAGCATAGAGGCTACCTGTGAAAAATTGTTACAGACACAAGTATAATTTTCGTTACACGTGAATGACGGTAAAGGCAAAAACCTTTTTTTTTTTAACATATATATATATATTAGTTATATTATCGGTATATATTATATATATATATATATTATATATAATATATATATATATATATATATATATATATATATATATACTATATTAATATATATATATATATATATATAAACCATATATATATATATATAATATATATATATATATATTATATATATATATATATATATAATATATATATATATATATATATATATATATATATATATATATATATACTATATATATATATATTATATATATTATATATATATATATATATATATATAATATATAATATATATATATATATATATATAAAGGTTTTATACTTCATAAATTTATATATTATTATATATTATATATATATATATTATATAATATAATATATATATATATATATATATATATATATATATATATATATATATTATATATATATATATAATATATTATATATTTTATATATATATATATATATATATATATATATATATATACTGAATACAGTACTATAAATTAATGGCTTTAAAATCTATATTGCAATTGTGAAGCTAGGACTCGTTTTGGAGGCAAAAGGTATTGTAAGAAAACTTGTAAACAATGCCTCTAAGAATGTTATGTGCTTCTATGTAAGGTAAAATTGCCTACATGTTATAAGATCATACATGGCTGCTTTTAGTTTGTTATTTTATTTAAAATTAAACTAACCAATGAGTGCCGTTTCTTCTGCCGGTTGACTTTGCTTGAGTCTACCGGGAGGAAGGATCGAGAGTTACAGCCAAGATATCGTGCTGAGAGGCCGCTGTAAGGGCTTCGCCCTTCGGCGGCCCATTTTATATAACTGAATATATTTAAATTAAGGTGCAAATTCATAATTAATGTCCCTATAAAAGATCTCTTGTAAAGTTTCTAATTTAAGAAATTTAATTGATCATGAATAATAAATGAAATATAATATAAAGAATGGTGATTAAGATCTTAGTAGAGATCATGAAGCAATATTCCTTCCCACTCTGCGAACTGTTCTGAAATTATATAATTAATGGAAAACAAGTGATAAAAGAAAAGTTGTTTGTGTGTTGTTAATAACAATGTTCACTGATTGTATAAAATCCATACTATATAGCTATGATCAAAAATGAAAAGAAGGGATGTTTATAAAGAAATGAAAAACCCATCACCTTTTATATACCCTTTACTTAATAGTTGTACCTGAGGTGATTAATTTGATTATCTGGTAATAATTAGTGATCATCGCTCGTACATATTGGGATGGACCCCATTCATGAAGCGACCCCCCTATAACCTTCTAAGTACGGGGCCTAATTAAAAAAATTAATAAACGCTGTGATAATAAAATTGTACAAAAATTCCTCCCCAAGTGAAGATTTTTTAAATGTTGTGATTAAAAATAAAGTCTTGAGAGTAGGTATAGCTCAAACTAACGATATAAGTAATAAGGAGAAGAAAGTGTTTATAAAAAGTCGTTATTCATTGAAAACAAAGAGCCTTTTGAAGCTATATCACAGCGCATAAAAAACATTCTAAATCATCTGAAAGGAACGCATACAAGAAAGCAATAGTTCTTATTTTCAACCTTCTGGCGGAGTGAGAAAAAAAAGAAAATTGGGAAGAAGTTACAAAATACCCCAAATTGAAACTCACATCTGACTGAGAAGAAATAAGGTCCAAAATTGCCCAAATTTCTATAGACTCACCGTCCGAATGGTTTTTCCCTATTCCCCATCGAGGGAGGCATAACCGTAAATTTGGATGAAGAACACGCTTGTCAATATGCAATGAAAGACCAAGTCTTCCCCACGCTTAAGTCTATTCCATCAGTAAGGTATTTTAAAAGTGCTGGTTTAAGTTTGTAATGATTCTTAATTAAAAATATTGATTACACTGGAACTCCTACTTTATTGAAAATATTGTGAATAATAAAACGTGATCGATTTGCTTGTCACATAATAATTATAAGAATCGCTTGTAAAGGGAAGTAAACTTTCCTTGTATATACTAAAAGTCAGAGAAAAAAGTTATTTACGACGAGAAGAATCAATGTACCCCATCTGATTCTCACTCCTCTATCCCCCAAAATTGAGGGACAGGAAGGAGTATTTTAAAACTTGCAAAATAAGAAACAAAGGTGTGCTGATAACACGGTATCGAAAAAGTCTTCCGTGAAACTAGGTAATAAAAATTTCTTTTTTTTTTTAAAGGAAAGAAATTTGTAACATATAGGGTATTGAAATTTCTATTGTGAAGACCTTGAGTCTAAAGAAAGAATGCATGCTTGGAAATTCTTTTGTTAAAATTTGTGTATTTTATTTATTAATTTTAGTAAGTCGACAGAGAAGTTTCATCTCTGAGGGAATTGTAATAAATGTAATTTTTTATGCTATATTATCTATTAATATATGACTTTTATTTTATATGTCGATAGGAAAATCTATTTGTTTAAAAATATTCTATAATGTTTATAAGGTAGCAAGAGTTCTAAGGTATCTTTCAAGCTAAAATAAAGCACTTTAAATTATCGTAAATAAAGAAAAGAAAGAAATTTTCATTCTGTTGACAAAGTAAAGTGGGAGGAGCTTATACCCTAATCTCTCAACAGACGTCTGACGTCATTCATGAGACGTGCAGGCCTAAATATCCGAGACATTTACACCAAAGACTTGAAGAATATTGTTCGTAAAGTAGGATAAATTCTACGGAACATTCTAGCCAACTGTGAAATTTTTTTAAAGAAATGTTTGATAAAAACACTAATTTTTTTAAAGAAAAAAGAAAAGGTAATTATTACCTTCTCTATATTATGAAAACTAAATAATTGAAATTAATATAACCAAGGCTGGGTTACAGGCACTTGTAGGACCACCAAAATGTACTGAATAAAGTGCTATAAATCAGTGACTTTAAAATCTATATTGCAATTGTGAAGCTAGAACTCATTTTGGAGGCAAAAGCTATTGGAAGAAAACTTGTAAACAATGCTTCTAAGAATTTTATGTGCTTTCATGTAAGGTAAAATTGCCTACATGTTATAAGATCATACATAGCTGCTTTAAGTTTGTTACTTTATTTAAAATCAAACTAACCAATGAGTGCCATTTCTACTGCCGGTTGACTTTGCTTGAGTCGACCGGGATGAAGGATCGAGAATTACAGCCAAGGTATCGTTCTGAGACTCCGCTGTAAGGGCTTCGCCTTTTGGTTGCCCATTTTATATAACTGAATATATTTAAATTGAGGTGCAATTCATAATTAATGTCCCTATAAAAAGATCTCTTGTAATGTTTCTTATTTAATTAAGAAATAAAATTAATCATGAATAATGGGGATGGGAATATCATATTATTATGATGGGCACTTTCTTCATTATTATTTTGAATATCAATTAGATGAAGCTGAGCAAATCTTGAAACAAATGAAGGGCTATAAGAAGGGCTATAGGAGAGTGTGGAGGGAACTTTGCTTATTGTACGCAAATGATTTGGTTTTGTGTGGAGAATCTGAAGAAAGTTTGAGAGAATTGAAAGAGAGGTTTTTAGAGTGTGTAAAAAGAGGATTTAGAAAATAAATGTAGATAAGAGCAAGTTGATGGTGGTAGGTGAGGTGAGTCAGCAGTGGAAAATCATGTTGGATGGGAGGCAACTGGATCAAGTATCGGAGTTGAAGTATTTAGGCCGTATGTTGGATGAAAAGGAAACGGATGATGCTGAATGTAGTAAGAAAATTGTGAGTTGTAGGAAGGTGGCTGGTGCAATTAAATCTTTGATGAATGCAGAGTGACTAAATCTTGGGTGCGAAAGGATTCTGCATGAGGATATATTGTTACCGGTGTTAATGCATAGTAGTGAAATTATGGTGTGGAATAAGAAGTATATAGATCTAAGATGCAGAGTGTTCAAATGGATAATCTTAGGGGCATGTCAAATGTGAGAAGTATTGATTCAGAGAAGAATGAACATATTAGCGAGTTGTGTGATGTGATAAAAGGAGTAAATGATGGAGTAAATGAGTGTATTCAAGTGTTTTGGTAATTTAGAAAGGATAAATGGTAATCGATTAGTGAAGTGGTTGTAGGGTGGTGGGTGTTTTGGAAACGACCAGTTGGAAGACCTAACTGAAAGTAAATTGAGTCAGTGAAAGTGTGTCTGAAGGAAATGAATGTGAATTTAGCAGAAACGAGAAGAATGATATATAATAATAATATAATAATAATATAATAATAATAGTAGTAAATTGTGTAGTTTTGTAAGGGGGCATGGTTGTGAATTCGTGGGCCTTCCCAGACCCAGGGAATTAACCTTGACATTGATGAGATGCCACAGTTTGGGTCTGTCGCGGTGTTGTAAAGCTTTAGGGTGAATTTTGACTAAGATGGGCTCACACGTAAGGATATAATGTGAAGGTATTCGGGGGCTTTCTTTTCGACTTAGATCATGTTCTTCTTCTTAACTACATAACTGTTTTCCATGCGCACCCCACCCCAATCTATGATGAACCGTGGGGAGGGTGAAGATTTATATCATATATATACTATCTATATTATTACTCCAGCTTACCTAACCTATCTATATATATATCACCTAAGTTATCTCAATATAGTCACTACACACCTTAACTCTACTACATATCATACTCACCTATGATAACTATATAATATATCTATATATATATATATCATATAATCATATCTACTATCATACATAATACTACTACGTATATAGCTAGTATATCATTACATATATACACAAAGATAAGTAGTTTCTTTTAACTTTAAACCACCATTGATGGGCCATCCCTGTTTTTTTTTTTTTTTCTTTTTTTTTATTTTTTACTTTTGCGATTTATTATACAATGAAACATTTTAATATTTAGATGAATTTTCAATTATTATGAAATATTTTAGTACAGTACCAAACCCCGTAACATTGCTACTTTTTTCCTGCATATTGTGTTAATACTTTTATCATAGAGTTTATCCCATCAGTGCATCTTTCAGGTGAGTTTTACCTGGGGTAGTTTTTTGGTCCCTATAAATGTAAGTATATTTGCGGCGTTAGACGAACCATTCGATTTCAAAATTTACAGATAATTCGACTTGGTTTATTAAAGTGATACCATTGTGTATTAAATATATAAATAATCTATGGTGATACGGATTTATATGCGCTTAATACATCTGAAAATCTTTCAAAACCTTCCGTCGTCTCGAATTGGAGAGAACGAGTGAAGTAACTATCATTACTCAATAGTCACAAATCATCTTTATCGTCTACTTATCATCATATTTTCTCTGCTTCGCCAACATAAAATTATCTTTATTTTCTTAAATTCTTTTCAAAAGAATATAAATTTCTCTTTCAAACAGGTTTAAGGAGTCTGCAATGGAGTCAAGGTTGACGTTTTCGTTGGCGGCGGCGTCGGATTCTGCGTCGGAGAATCTGAGTCCGACTATTGGTGCATTGACATCAAAGTCTTCCTATCAAGGTCAACGAAAATAATTTTCAAAACACTTAACAAAAGATTTATAGTATAAATATTTAATTATTGTTTTTAGTTTTTTTTAATTTATTTTACGAACTATTTTAACAATTAAAATCTTTTTCATCAAGTATCTTTACTTCTTTACAGGCAATTTAAACAGAAAATATATTGTCCACCGATTATGTTTCATTATTACATCATTTAGTCCTGTCTATATTATATGATGTTTTTCACTCTTAATATTCCATACCGTCTTCCAAAACCATAGCCTCGCGAAATGACAATTACGACACATTTCTATCCCATTTTGAATAAACATATATAAACAACTCAATTGACTCTGCCAATTTTTAAACACCAAAACATGATACAACAACAACAACAACAACAACAACAACAGCAACAACAACAACAACAACAAACAACAACAACAACAACCAACACAACAACAAAAGATAATAATTAAAATAAAAATTAATTAATCAATAATATCTTAATAATTCAATAATAATAATAATAAAATAATGATAAAATTAAAAATATGTTAATATCATACATAAATTAATAATAATAATAATAATAAATTAATAATAATATATAATTAATAATAATAATAATCCCCACAACAATCTACGCCCTGCGCCTGCGGCATAATAAATAATTAATAATGCAAACAAATTTCCTGTTATATTGTTTTGACTAGCTCAATAAACTTTTAAACCAACTTTGTTTTTGTTTTGTTTTTTTGCTCATTCGCTCTATAATTTTTTTTAGTTTTTAGCCTCTCTCTCTCCTCTCTCTCTCTCTCTCTCTCTCTCTCTCTCTCTCTCTATATATAATATATATATATGCACCCTACTATCATAAGCTATATATATATATACCCTATATATATATATTATATATAATATAATATATATATATATATATACTATATATATAGATATATATTATATAAGATTTATAATAGTAAGGAGTGGACAACTACCGCAAAAGTAACGGAAGCCAGATTTGTAGCTAAATCTGGCACCCTAATCCGTTAATTTTGCGCTTTTTTGGTACTTTTTTACTAATTTTTACAATTTTTTAGGAATTTTGCTACTTTTTTAACGTTTTGCTCAATTTGTCGCTAAATCTGACAACCTAATCCGTTAAATTTGACACCTTTAGCTACTTTTTTTAGCATTCTGTCCATAATTCAGGCCAAGACCCCCAACTCCGGAGGATTTCGGGGATTTTCTCCATTGGCAGCCCTGCACGTCGAAGGCAAAGACTTGAAAATCACTAGCGAAGGTTTTTGGAAATTCCAGTCATGTCGGCAGCTGACTTGGAAATTTCCATCATTTCATTAGATTTTGACGTTTGATACGTCAAAGTTAGGGTTTTAAGGTTCGGTGTGAGGGGTGAGACCGAATTTTAAGGTCTGAAGACCGTTTTATGAGGTTTAGCATCCCAAAAATGGGGGTCGGAGCCCCCCAAAGGGGGTCCGTTTTTTGTTCTAGAAGGTTTTAAATGATCGGTGGATCATTTTTGATGATTCCAATCGATTTATCGTGATCGATTACCCCTAAATCGATCTTTAAATCGTCTTTCTATGGGCTCTGGTTGGCATTTAGCACTGAAAATGATACTCGAAAGAAAATAATTACAATAATTAACGTTCGATTAATCGCTGTAGTATTGGTACAGTTTGAGCTCGACCAGCTTTTTCTCAAAAAGTATAAGAGATATCGGTCTGAAACTTGGAATATAATGTATGTATGGATTAAGCTCGAATCCGTGTAAATTTCAAGTCTCTAGGACATGTATATAGAGGGGGTCACCCCCGAGAGCGAAGGTGAAATATAACGCTACGCCCTTGTGTGTGTGTGTGTCGGGTGAGCAAAGATTAGGCTTAACGATTTCCAATCGAACAGATGGATCACAGGCGAGTTTTGGTGACCGTAGGTCACCCCTAAGGGGGTGTTGTCCCCTTAACGCCAAGGTCAAATTCGTCCTGAAAACCCTGTTAGGCTTAACGTATCGGGCTGAAATTTGGATGTGAGCTATATGATGACGTAATCTCGTCGGAGACGAGATTACGTTTCTCTGCGTCCTCCCTCCATAATGGGGGACGCTGCCCCCTAAAAAATTAAAATGATCGTAGAAGACTGAAATTTTTATAGTGTATAGAAGTAGGAGAAAGGAGTCGGAATCGGAGACGAATATGCAGGCGGATTCGATTTCGGAGTCCAGAGACCCCACCGGAGGGGGGTCTCAGTTTGAAAAAGAAGAAGAAATGCATGGAATGCAAAAACAGAGGAAGAAGAAGAAGAAGAAAGGAAGATTGAGGAGGAAGGAAGGAAGGAGGAAAAGAAGAATGAGGAAGGAGGAGTCTGAGGAGTAGGCACAGACACCGGTGTAGGAACCGGTGCGGTGCCTAGATAGTAAACATTCGTATAACAACAATGTTGGTGTCCTTATAAGGGTTATCGAACCCGTAGATCTCGAATATGCTGGTTATAAGTCCGTATAGGGTGTCTAGGACCCCCCATTAGGGGGGTCTCGACTGAAAAAAAGAGCACAGAGTGCAAAACAAGGGTCGAAGGAGGAAGAAAGAAGGATGAAAGATGAATAAGGAGGTAAAGAATGAAGAAGAGTCTGACTCAAGAGTTTTAGGAGTTGACAGGATTGCACCGCGTGCTGGCTCCGGTGCTACGGTGCGAGTTATTAGAATATTTGTCTAAAGGATGCAATATTGGTGCCTTATATATGTTATTGGGTCTGTAGATTTTCGAAAAATAATGTTTCAGAACCATCAAGAAAATAAAAAATAAAATTAAAGTAAAATAAAATAGAATAAATAAAATTTCCTTATTCTTTTTAGTTACATAACTGTACAAATTTACGTTTTACATACCCTAAAAGCAGTAAAACAATAAATCAAACCACCATTCAAGCCCCATCCATTCACCCTCCCCTCCTGACATCCTGTGATCTATTGATCCTATTGCATTAAGGTCACATTTTAAGTATCATTTTTGGATAAACATTAACATAAAATCAAGTTCTTTATACAAACATCATACAATATATGTTGACGAACGTCCCAAAGTTTTCACATTAATGAAGCCTTACTTAGCATCAATACTGCAACTGATGAATATTAAACCCACAACGAGAATACGTTAGCCATTCGTAAACGAGGAAATAAACGGTAACATTAACACAAGGACCACACTAACACAGATAACAGTGAACTAACATAACATCCAAAAAACGTAAATTATTCCCACTTTGTCAAGCATGTCTCTAACATAACATTTAATTTTACATTAACATCGGTAATATTGGAACAAAAATTTACCAAAACCGTGTGTAATTATCATACGGACATATGAGTATACTCTAACGTAACAAAGTTTTCATATTATTAAAGTCAACATAACATTACCAGAACTAAAAATATAAAGTACAAGGCAAAACCAGAACATCCTTAAGCCCAAGAATAAATGCTAACATTACAAAGTTTTATCCAACCTACAGCACTATTCCATTTAATGCATATCTCTGTAGAGAAACTTAAAAAGTCCATGGAAGAGAAGTTTCATCAATAACCTTTACTTCATATAGGTTATTGATGAAAACTTCTTCCATGAACCAAGAGATCTTGAAACATCATTCGAAATGCTTGCTAATAAAGTCATTGAGTGAAATTGATTCCACCCTCATACGAATCCTATCATAGTCTAAGTTGTAATAGACTATGATAGGATACGTATGAGGGTTGTGAATCAATTTCACTTGGACGCTGATCAGTCACCCCTGATGGAAATTCACTATGTAAAGTCCTCGTTAAAGCATGACATTCGTAGGAGCAGAAGAGAGGTCATCATACCAACACAGCGAAAATTGTCTTACTGACGAAATTCGGATGTTAAACAGCTCTAAAAGGTAACGACATTCTTTCTTTCAACCAATCAGAGAAAGTAAACAAGAATACAATGCACGAACGAACCATATCAGTTCAAAAGGGTATATATTCTCGTTAGGCAACAACAACAACAACAACAACAACAACAACAACAACAACAACAACCAACAACAACAACCAACAAAAAATAAGACAAAAATAAGTTCTTTATATACCAACCAACGAATATATGCTAACGAACATTGTTTCACATTAAATAAAGCTAACATAGCATTACCAGAACGAGAATATAAGAGCAATGACAAAAACCTAAACGCACCTTACGCCTGAATAAACTACTAACTCTAACAAAGTTCCATACTTAACAACCATAAAGTAGCTAGCTACAGCGTACAAAAACGTAACCTTATTCACACTTTTTCAAGCAATATCTCTAACCATATCATTGTTAATTTTACATTAACACTACTGATTTACGTAGCATTTCGAGTATCATTTCGGCTAAACATAGCACAAAATGAGTTCTGTATATACTAACCAGCGGAATAGATAGGCTTAAACAACTAAGAATATAATGCACAATAATAAAACCTAACATTGCATCATATAACTAAGAAAATAATGTACAACGACAAACCTAACACAACTTATGCACATAAAACAGCTAACATTAACAAAGTTCCACACTAGGTGTTTTAATCTTGTGAAGTGCGGTAAACCCATTCATACTGTTTAATAAGTTCTCTTTACTATACTGACCCGATCCACGAATAGTTTATGCATTACGCAAATACAAAGTTTAGCATCAATAAAGCTAACATGTAACCTTAGGAATATAATGTTACAAATGCAAAGACCTAACATTTCATGTAGTTCTGTAACATTCTGGGAATTCCCACTTCAAGTAAAGTAGCTAACAGGCCAAACAATACACGATATGTTCCCACTTTTCCCGCATATCAGCAACAGGAAAAAGCGTATCATCTAACAAATCCTAAAAAAAAAAGTGAACCAATCTATCAAAGGATACCAGCATCTGCAACTATGAATGACACTGATCATCATCAAAGTATCACTCATCTCGGAGTATACATCATTTGAACTACGAATAAACGTAGACATTAGAAAAGTCTAGGGCAAACCTACATTACTCAACAAATCTTGACCTAGGCTTCACGCGTTTCTAACACATCATCTTCAGTTAACACAGTAATATCTTTACAAAACTCATCTTTCTTTAGTAAATCAGTGTTAATTTCACACAGTCATCAGTAATACGGTAACATAAACTACCAAACTTAACGAATTAAAAACAGCATTCATTAGCCCAAGAGTATCTAAAGCAACACCACCTCCGAGCAGATCAACACACAGAGATGCGACCATCGCTCACCTTGAGAAAGAGCGTGTGAATCCTGCAGAGCGGAGCGGGGCATCACCCCCTGACGACGCGGCTGTAAGCGGGGCACGTACATTACCCCTCCCTCGCGAAGGAGTGCGGATCAAGGCCTCAGCCACTTCGTCCCTCTAACAACAGTGATCAGGCCATTCTATCAACAGACAGATAGCAACATCCGGAAACTATGATTAACACACATCCTTCATACACACAGTATCAACTCGTTTTGCGCCCCGCCATGCACATCAGACACTCAAACGACCTATCGCAATAACAGCAAACCATACGACATTACAAATACTTCTACGCCATATATTCCTACAACCATTACCCAACAAAAACTTAACCTAGGCTCACGTTTCTAACACATGATCGTCAGTTACACACAGTAATATCTTACAAAAACTCATCATGTTCTCTAACAAATCAGTGTTATTTTCACATTGTCACAGTAATATTTAACATAACGTACCTAACTAAACGAATAAAACAGTTTCTTAATCAAGTAGTATCTAACAACACATAACTTCCGAGAGAAAAACCCAGGGGATGCGCCCTTGTAACACCTAACGCTCCCGGGGCCTCGTTTCAGGATGGATAACCTGAAATATTTTCTATCCTTTACGCCTATTTTAGACCCGCCCCCGTCAGAAATATCAATCTCAAAACGGTAGGATTTGCGCAGGCAAGCGCATCATACAGAGTCGATTGATAGCCACCGTACAAGCCACTGTAAAGCACTACTGGAGATCACCCCAGAGTGAGATGCATGAAAGGACCCTATCTCCGGTCAGTACCCTGAAGGGGGGTGTAAGCGGGCTACATAAGGGCACAGCCAAAAGGCTGCGCCCTTACCGCGTCTTTACACCCCCTCAGGGCTCTACCCGAGATGCGGTCTTCAATGGCTATCTTCCTCTGGCGGTTGAATTCTCCAAGTAGTGCTATACAGTGCTTACAGGGCTATCAATCGACCTCTGTCCCTATGATGCGCTTTCTGCAAAATCTACCAGTTTCTGAATTGATAACTTTTCTGAGAAAGGGGGCGGCGGTCTAAAATAGGTAAGGATAAAAAATATTTCAGGTTAAACTAAAGCGTTAGGTGTTACAAGGCAACGGGCACATCCCCCCTGTCAGGCTTTTCTCTCGAAGGTTTATGTGTTCGCCTTTAGATAACTCTTGATGCATTGAAAACTGTTTATTCGAAGTTAAGTACCGTTATGTTAAATATTACTGTGACAATGTGAAAAAACACTGATTTGTTTGAGAAATGATGAGTTTTTGTAAGATATTACTGTGTTAACTGACGATGTGTGTTAGGAAACGTGAGCCTAAGGTTAAGTTTTTGTTGGAATGTTTAGGTTTTGCCGTTAGAATTTTGTTAATGTCATGTTTATTCAAGGTCAATTGTGATGCTTATACTCAAAAACGAGTGATTTACTTTGATTGCAAGATGGTGTTATCATAGTTCCGGATGTTGGTATGTTGATAGATTGATCACTTTGTAAGGGGCAAAAGGTCTGAGCCTTTACACCCCTCCTTCGAGGGGTATGCCCGCTTACACCCTTCGGGTAGATCCCCCCTTCAGGATTCACACCCTTTCAAGGGCGCATCCCCTTGGGTTTTCTCTCGGGACGTGATGTGTTGCTTTAGATACTCTTGTGCTAATGAATGCGTCTGTTTATCGGAAGTTAGGTACGTTATGGTAAAGTATTACTATGACTGTGTGAAAATAACACTGATTTACTAGAGAAATGATGAGTTTGTAAGATATTTGTACTGTGGTTAAACTGACGATGATGTGTTAAAAACGTGAGCCTAAGTTAAGATTTTGTTGAGTAAGTTAGGTTAGCGAGAATTTGGCTAATGTCTACGTTTATTCGTAGTTCCAAAAATGATTGTTATTAACGCCGAGATGGTGATACTTTGATTGATGATAAGTGTCAATTTCATAGATTCGAGATCTGTATCTTTGATAGATGGTTCACTTTTTTTTTTTAAGGATTTTGTTAGATGATACGTCTTTTCCTTTTTGGGCTGATATGCGGGAAAAGTGGGAACCATATCGTGTATTCTTGTATGAGCCTGTTAGCTCACTTACTTTGATTAAGTAGGAATTTCAGGATGTTAGCCTGCATTATTTCATGGCGTGACGTTATGCTAGTATTGCATTCTGTATATTATAATTCTTTATTCAGCGTAGTTGTGACATGTTAGCTTATTGAGTTGTTGCTAAAACTTTGTTCCGCGTAAGCATATATTCGTGAGGTCGCGGTCAGTATATAAAGAACTTATTTAAAAAAGTATTAATGGGTTACGTTTTGTATGCAATGCTAGTTACTTACTGGTGCTAAGTGTGGAACTTTGTTAATGTAGCTGTTATTAGTGCATAAGTTGTGTTAGGTTTGTCGATTGTACATTATTTTCTGAGTTCATATGATGCATGGTATGTTAGCTTTATTATGTGAAAACATTGTAATGTAGCCTATATTCGCTGGTAGCTAAGTAAGAACTCATTTTGGTGCTATGTTTATCGAAATGATACTCGAAATGCTACGTAAATCAATAGTGTTAATGCTAAAATTAACAATGATATGTAAGAGATATGCTTGAAAAAGTGTGAATAGTTACGTTTTGGACGCTGTACTAGGCTACCTTAGTGTTGTAAGTATTGGAACTTTGTTAAATGTTAGTAGTTATCGGCGGTACGCGTTAGGTTTTGTCATTGCGTCTTATATTCTTAGTTCTGCGTAATGCTATGTAGCTTGCTTTATTAATGTGAAAAACAATGTTACGTTCAGCATATATTCGTTGGTTGGTATATAAAGAAACTTATTTTTGTACTATGTTGTGTGTTGGTGTTGTTGTTGTTGCTTTGTTTGTTGTTGTTGTTGTTGTTGTGTGGTGTTGTTGTTGTTGTTGTTGTCTTAACGAAAATATATACCCTTTTGAACTGATATGGTTCGTTCGTCCGTCGTATTCTTGTTTACTTTCTTCTGATTGTTTGAAAGAAAGAATCTCGTTACCTTTTAGGCAGCTGTGTTGAATGTATAACATCCAAATTCGTCAGTAAGAACATTTTTCCGCCTCGATCGTTCCGGCTATGATGTACCACCTTCTCATTCTGCTCCTTACGAATCGTCTCTTTACGAGGACCTTACATTAGTATTTCCAGTCAGGTGGACTGCATCATCGTCAAAAGGTGAAATTGAATTCCAAACCCTCATACGTATCCCTATCATGTCCTATTCAAGACTCGCGTAGACTATGATAGGATTCGTATGAGGGTTGGAAGTATAGCATCAATGACTTCACATAGCAAGCATATCGAAGGATGTGTAAAGAAAACTTAAAAAGTCCATGGAAGAAGTTTCATCAATAACCTATATGAAGTAAAGGTTATTGATGAAAACTTCTTCCATGGACTTTTTAAGTTTCTCTACCGAGATATGCTTTATGTGGATTAGTGCTGTAGGTTGTATGTGAATCTTTGTTAATGTTAGCAGTTTTATTCTTGCTTAAGATGTGTCTGGTTTGCCTTTGTACTTATATTTCTATAAGTTCTGGTTAATGTTTTATGTTGACTTAATTATATGAAACTTTGTTACGTTAGAGTATTTTACTCATTGGTCTGTATGCATTAGTTACACACGCGTTATGGTAAATTTTGCTTAACCACATTTACCACTGTTAATGTTTAAAATTAAAACATTGCTTATTGTTAGAGACATGCTTGACAAAGGGTGAATAAGTTACCTTTTGGACTGTTGATGTTAGTTACTTTTACTGGTGTTAAGTGTGAGATACTTTTGTTAATGTTAACCGTTATATTCCTGATTGAAGATGGGCTGAAGTTTCTCAGCCTTGGTGTGTGAGTATTCATAGTTCATGATGATGCTAAGTAAGCCTTTCATTAAATGGGTGGAACAACTTTGTTACGTCTGCATATATTGGTTGCGATGTTTGTATAAAGAACTTGGATCTTATGATTTATGTTTATCAAAATATCGGAGTACTCACCACAACACTATGTAGACCCATTAATCAATAGATCAATAGATCAACAGATGGGAGGTAGGGAGGATGGATGGGGCATTGAAGCGATGGTGTTTTGATTTATTGATTTACTGCTCTTAGGGTATGTAAAAACCGAAATTTGTAAGTTATAACCATAAAAAGAATAAGAAAATTTTATTTACTTTATTATTATTTATTTATTATTTTTTATTTCTTGATGGTCCTGAAACCATTATTTTTAAAATCTACAGACCCAATAAACATAATAAAAAGGACACCAATATTGCATCATTAAACAAATATTTAATAATCTCGGCACCGCACCCGAGCCAGCACCGGTGCATCTGTCAACTCCTACTCCTCTGAGTCAGGCTCCTTCTTCATTCTTTCCTTCTTTATTCATCTGTCATCCTTCTTTACTTCCTCCTTCGACCCTGTTTTGCACTCTGTGGTCTTTTTTTCAGTCGAGACCCCCCTAATGGGAGGTTTCTAGACACCCTATACGGACTTATAACCAGCATATTTGGAGATCTACGGGTTCGATAACCGCTTATAAGGACACCAACATTTTGTTATACGAATGTTTTACTAATAGGCACCGCACCGGCTCCTACACCTGTGTCTGTGCCTACTCCTCAAGCCTCCTCCTTCCTCATTCTTCTTCTCCTTCTCTCCTTAGGAAAGAGAGTCCTGTTTTTCTCTGTGTTTCCTCTATTCACCATGCGTCTTCTTCTTCTGTCTTCTTCTTCTTCTTGCATTTCCCATTGCATTTCTTCTTCTTTTTCAAAACGAGAGACCCCCTCCGGTGCCGGTCCACGTCGACCTCCCAGAAATCGACATCCGACCTGAATATTCCGTCCTCCGACTTCCGACTCCTTCTCCCTACTCTTGCTCCTATACACTATATAAAAATGTCAGTCTTCTACGACATTTTAATTTCTTTCAAGGGGCAGCGTCCCCATTATGGAGCGGAGGACGCAGAGAAAACGTAAATCTCGCTCTCCCGACGCAGATAGTCACGTCATCATATACGCCTCACATCCACAATTTCCACCGCCGATACGTTTAGCCTAACAGGCGTTTTCAGGCACGAATTTGACCTTGCGTTTAAGGCGGACCAACACCACCCTAGGGTGACGCTACGCACCGTCTCACCAACAACCTCGCCTGTGATCATCTGCTTCGAATGTGACACAATCGTAAAGCCCTAATCTAACCTCGCTCACCGACACACCACACACACAATGGGCCCACACGTAGCGTTAATATTTCACCTTCGCTCTCGGTATGGGCGACCCCCCGCCAACGCTACCTATACTACTAGCTACAGACTTTGCAAAACTTTACACGGCATTCGAGCTTTATCCCAAGCATTACATTCTCACTTATCAAGTTTCAGACGATATCTCTTATACATTTTTCGAGAAAAGCTGGTCGAGCTCAAACTGTACCATCACAATACAGCGATTAATCGAATGATTAATTAATTGTAATTATTTCTTCCTCGATGATATCATTTCCAGTGCTCACACAATGCCCAACCAGAGCCCCATTAGAAAGACGATTAAGATCGATTTAGGGGGTAATCGATCACGGATAAATCGATTGGAATCATTCAGAAAATGCACTCCACCGCCATCAATTTAAAAACCTTCTTAAGAACCAAAAAAAAGCCCCCTCATTGGGGGCTCCGACCCCATTTGGGATGCAAACCTCCATAAACGGTCTTATCGCAGACCTCTCACAATTCCGACCTCGCTCACCGACCTTCAAAAACCCTCACAGCTCTTGACCGTATCAAACGTCCAAAATCTACATCGACACATGCATGAAATTTCCCAACTCAGCTGCACGACCATGACTGAATTTCCAAAAACCTTCGCTACCGTGACTATTTCACAGTCTTTGCCTTCGGACGTGCACCCGGGCTGCCAATGCGCAGCAACATCCCCGACAATCCTGCCGGAGTTGGCACGCAAACCTGAGCTCTTGCCGACCCTGAATCCTCAATGGACAGAAATGCTAAAAAAAGTAGCTACCAAGGTAGTCAAAGTTACGTGATTAGTAGAGTTCGGCTCAGATTTAGACGACAAATTTGACAAGGCAAAACGTCTAAAACAAAGTACAGCAAAATTCTAAAACGAATTTGTAAAAATGAGCCTAAAAACCAGTCACAAAAAAACGCTCGCCAAAATTACGCCCATATTTAGAGTGCCAGATTACGCTACAAATCTGGCTTCCGTTACTTTTGCGGTAGTTGTAGAAGGTTAGAATTATAATATATACTATATATACTTGTATATACTATATACTTACTATACTATATAACTCACATATATATATAATATATATATATAATATCATATATATATATATATATATATATATATATAAGCTTATATATATAATATATATATATATATATATACTATATATATATTACAGCTGGCTGCTGTACTTTTACAGGGAATACTGCTTACCCCTACTTAACCTAACAGATAGTGCTCTACCTCACTTCACCATCTGCCTTTTCTCCTTTCTCCATTTCTAATGAACGGTTGTATGGATAAATCGAAGGTGAGCCTCACCTACCACCGCTTAACTTTCTCAGGTGAGGGCAAAACGTTACAGCTTTCCGGAAAGCACGAGATTGAATTCAATTCTGAAATGAGAGATAGAAAGCTTGATAGAGAATTTCCACCAGTACCAAATGTACGCTCGTAAGAAGGATGTACGATATTGAATCAAACTGAAGGTTTAAATCTTCACATAAATTTCATGTGAAGACCTCACTCTTTATGTTTCAAGGGCGTCTTAATGTTGGTGATGGAATGCTAGTGGTCAGCTCCTCCGAACACCTGACGTTGCAATTACAATTTAAAAGATGCATGAGAGATGTCACGCTTCTACATGTTTGCAATCGAAAAAGGTCGAAGGAAAAGTGTTACAGTAAAGAAGAGTTTTTAAGTTTCTTACGCGTCGACTCGACTTTATCAGATAATTAGAGAACAACATTACTCCACGTGATGGAGAATAATACTCCATTCAAGCAGTTGGAAGTAACCGAATGAGAAGAGGAAGCTTCTCGAAGCTTGAATAGTTGAGTGTATGAAGATTAACTCAAGGTTGAGGCCACCTCACAGGGATCACTTAACCAGATCAGCAAAAATAGAACCGGAAAGATGAAGTCGACAGGCAAATCTAGGTGCAAATGAGGGAGAAGATTTGAAATGAATATAAGAATGGAGTGTCGAGCTTTCTTCGTTCGTACCTGAGAAGAGAGAGAGAGAGAGAGACGGAGAGAAAGAGAGAGAGAGATGAGAGACCGAGAGAGAGAGAGGACGAGAGAGAAGGAGATGAGAAGACGAAGAGAAGCGAGAGACAGAGAGATGATGAACGCAGAGAGAGGGGTAGCGAAGAGCACGAGGAGAGAGAGAGAGAGAGAGGTCGTTAATGACAAGTAGGGATAGAGTAGGGGACAAGAAAAAGCCTTGAGGAACATTCTTATTAGGGAAGGAATAATAAGTCGCCATATCGAAAACCTGCTGAATATAGCACGATTTGAAATAGGCTAAGCAAACTATGAGCAGGCCGTTCCCCCGAAGAAACTCTTCCAGGTGTGCGGCAAGCTTCATTCTGCCTCCAGGCCAATAAAGCAAATCAACCATAAATTTCGGATCAAATTTTTATGATTTGTTTTTAAAGGTAGTTTCACAGCAAAATATAACGTTGTCTTTTTTTTTCCTTTTTTTTTTTTAAATCTATGAATTAAATCTCATTGACTTTCAACAAAAAATATTAAAGATGCTTTGCGGTTAACCTATGGAATCCAATTATCTGGAGTTTACCATCAATAAAAAAGTAGTAAATTAAGTCTGTCCACTCATATTTAACATTATAATGATCTACAAGCAAACAACAAAAATATTGGTTTTTATTAAAAGGTTTAATAAAATCAATTTTATTTAAATTACAATATTAAATGAATACTATAAAAGTATATAGCTAGTTTGTTTTATCAGCTACATGGGCCACATTCTTTTTTTTCGTGTTCCAGGAGAGGACAAGTGCTCCCCCTCTTGCGCCACCATGTGGGCGCCCATGGATATGAGCAAGCAAAGAGAAGGAGGACACCCAAAGGAAGGGACTTTAGACTCATAGAAAGCAACCACACATAACATACCCTGTCAAAAAAAGCCTTAAATTTCAAGCACCAGCTCACCACCGCACAGGAAGGACTCCCAATAATATCAAAAGGCCGATGACAAAAAATCAGTGAGATAATAAAGAGTGCCACAAGATAATATCGAGCGTCTAAAAATACACTGACGATCCGATGAAGGGAATGAGGCTCCAGATGTTCAAAGAAAATAGAGAAAAAGAGTTAAGATAGTTTAAAAATCTCAGTCAGAATATTAGTGGAAACTGTAGGGCGACAGTTACAAGATTCAAAACGACTACCTTTCTTCAAAATACGTTGAACAATGGGGGCTTTTAGCACTGAGGGAAAGTGTTAGTGTTAAGGCACCGGGAACAAGTTGAACAAGTTCCGGTGCCGACTGAAAATGAGTAGACAGACGATTCGCTCGAGCTCTCCTTAAAAGAGAGAGAGAGAGAGAGAGAGAGAGAGAGAGAGAGAGAGAGAAGAGAGAAGAAGAGAGAAGAGAGGAAAGGAGAGAGAGAAGAGAGAGAAGAGAGAGAGAGAGAAGAGAGAGAGAGAGAGAGAGAGTTCAGAAGAGCAGTATCCGTTTTACTAACGACAGTGTAAGGAGAGTGACGCAGCAGTTGACGGATAGATGGACATTGGGGAGAGTCAAAGAGAGTGGAAGAGTTGATTAGACGAAAACCTCTAGACTCTACCCTTTCAGGGAGAATTGTGGTAGTGAAAATACTCTAGAAATGTGATAGTAGTAATAGAACAGGTTGCGCGATGCCACTTCTTTCGCAAGGAAGGAATAGAGGTATCGCTTTCAAACTTGGTATATAATCTATGTAGGTGTTAAGCTGATCCCACGCGAGTTTTGGTGACCGTAGGTCACCCCTAATGGGGTGCTGCCCCCTTAGCGCCAAGGTCAAATTAGCCCTGAAAACCATGTTAGGCTTAACGTATCGGAGTGAAATTTGGATGTGAGCTATATGATGACGTAATCTCGTCGGAGACGAGATTACGTTCCCCTGCGTCCCCCCGTAAGGGGGGGAGCACTGCCCCCTTAAAAAATTAAAAATGATCGTAGAAGATTGAAACTTGAAGACAGGGTAGAGGATTCGGAGTTGGAGACGGAGTCGGAGTTGGATTCGGATTCGGAGTCCAGGGACCCCCCGGAGGGGGGTCCCCAGTTGAAAAAAAGAAGAAGAAAAAGCACAGAGTGCATAACAGAGGAAGAAGGAGGAGGAAAAGAGGAAAGGAAGAAGGAGGAGGAAAGAAGGATGAAGGAGGAAGGAAGAAGAATGAGGAAGGAGGAGTAGGAGAAGGATTCAGAGTCGGTACCGACACCGGTGCTGGCTCCGGTGCGGTGCCTAGTTAATAAACTTTCATATAACAACAATGTTGGTGTCTTTATATATGTTATTCTGTCTGTAGATTTCGAAAATAATGGTTTCAAAACAATAAAGAAAAAAAAAAAAATAAATAAATAAATAAATAAATAAATAAAATTTCTTATTCTTTTTATGTTTATAACTCACAAATTTACGTTTTTACATACCCTGTCAATCGTAAATCGCTAAATCAAGCCACCCAACCTACGCTCCTGTCCCTTCTTTGCATCTATGATCTATTGATCTATGATCTATTGGATCTATTGATTAAGTCAAATTTTTACTAAAATGGTCATTTTACACTACCTAAATCGAGTAAATGCAGTAATCAAGCCAACCCAAACCCTACCCCTTCCTATCCAGTCGTGAATCTATATTGATTATAATCGGATGATCTATTGATCTATTGATTTGGTCAAATTTTTACTAAAATTGTCGTTTTTTACATACCCTAAAAGCAGTAAAGCAGTAAAATCAAGCCATCCAACCCACCCTCCTGTTCAGTCGTGATCTATTGGATTGATTTGATATATTGATTTCTATTGAATTATTGATTTAAGCCAAATTTTCTAAAATTGTAAAACGTTTTACCATACCCTAGAATCAGTAAATCAGTAGGATCAGCCCCTAGCACCCCTCCTGTCCAGGTGTGATGCTATGATCTATTTGATCTATTATTCTATTGATTCAAGTCATAATTTTATTAAAATTGTCATGTTTTACATACCCCTAAAAGCAGTAGAATTCAGTAAATTCAAACCACCATTCCAGGCCACCCTTCCTATCCATCCCTGATCATATGGATCTATTGATCTATTGATTCAAAGTCACATTTCAGTATTCATTTTGGCCATAAACGACCTAACATTGAAAACAAATATCTATTTACACTGATCAGAGATAGATGCTAACGTAAAACAAAGTTTTCACATTAATAAAGCAAGACGATGAGTATCGAAACTAAACTATGATTTAATGTAACAACGACAAACCTTAAACATACCTTATAGTCGAATTAAGCAAGTCAACATTAACAAAGTTCCGATCATAACCGGGTAAAGTAACTAATATGGTATGCAAAACGTAACCTATTCACACCTTGTCAAGCAATATCTCTAACATAACAAGGTTAATTTATATTAAACATGGTAATATTTAACTAAAATTTTATCACAACATTGGTTTTAATTATCATGCTGATCAAAACGAAATATTTACTCTAACGTAATAAAGTTCCCACCTCAATAAAACTAACAACAGCGGTACATGAACTAAAAATAATGTACAAAAGCCGACAAAAACCTAACACAAACTTACACACGAATAAACTGTTAACATTAACAAAAGAATTCCACACTTAACACCAGTAGAGGTTACTAACATTGCATGCAAAGCGTAACCTATTCTCACTTTCAAGCAAGCTCTAACATTTATTAACGTTAAGTCTTTACCACTGACACCGAGTAACATTTTAGCAAAAAAATGGATCATAACCTTGTCGATTATCATACTGATCAACGAATATACTCTAAACGTAATAAAGGTTTCCAGGCATCAATAAGCTACATTGCGTAAACAGATAAAGAAAATAATGTACAACTACAAACCTAACACAACCTACACACGAATAAACTGTTAAACATTAAACAAAAGTTGCCACACGTTAACAACCAGTAAGATAGACTAAACATTTGCATGTTGTAAAAACGTAATTTATTCATACTTTTTCAAACATATCTCTAACATATTAACGTGAATTTTACATTGACACAGTATATTTAACAAAAAAAGTTATCACATCCTTGTCTAATTATTATACAGACCAACGAAATATGCTAACGTAACAAATTTTTTTTACATTAAACATAGTGATATTTAACAAAAATTATCATAAACTTGTCTAATTATCAAAATACCTTACGTATGAATAAATTGCAAACATTAACAAAAGTTTTGCGTAGAGATGCGGGAGATGTCAACGTATCAGCATGGCGCAAAATATCCAACTGAAGAAAATAGAGTGTATAAACAATTCTTAAAGGTAATGAGATTCTTTCTTTGCAACCAATCAGAGAAAGTAAACAAGAATACACGGCGCACGAACGAACCATATCAGATCAAAAGAGTATATATTCTCGTTAGCCAAAACAAACAACAACAACAACAACAACAAGCAACAACAACAATCAACAACAACAACAACAACCAAAAACAAACAACAACAACAACAACAGCAACAGTAACATAGTACAAAAATAATGGTCGTGGGTTGATCATACTGACAACCAATATAATGCTAACGTAACATTGTTATCACACTAATAAAGCTAACATTGCATTACCAGAACAAGAAATAATGCACATGACAAAAACCTAACACACCTTAAGCATGATAAGAAACTAACGATTAACAAATTTCCAATACTTAATAACAGTTTAAAGTACCTAACCACAGTGTACAAAACGTAACTATTCACACTTTTTTCAAGCATATCTCTTACATATCAATGTTAAGTTACATTAACACTATTGATTTTCGTCGCATTTCGAGTATCAATTCGGATAAAAACATAGCACAAAAAATGGAGTTCTTATAGTACTAACCAGTGAATATAGCTAACAAACAATGTTTTCACATAATAAAGCTAACATACATCATATGAGTTAAGAAAATAATGTACAACAACAAGCCTAACACACCTTACGCACTGAATATAACAGTTAACACCCCCCCCCCCCCCCCTTTAACAAAGTTCCACCCTTAACACTAGTAAAGTAAACGAGCATTGATACAAAGCGTAACCTATTCATCTTTTTCAAGCAGTATCTCTAATACATATTAACGTTAATTTTACATTGACACAATAATATTAACAAAAATTTATCATAACCTGTCTAATTATCAATACAAACCGACGAATACTCAGGGAATACATAACAAAATTTAAATATTGTCAAACAGAACATAAAAAATAAGTGTTTGATATAAAATATCATTAGTAAATTGTAATAGTGACTGATTTGAAGCGCAGTAAATCAGTAAATCAGTAAATCAAATCATCAACCCCTCCCATCCCCTCCCACCATGACCTTTCGATCTATTGATCTATTGATTCATGTAATATTTTTGTATCATTTCGGTTGAAACATAAACACAAAAATAAGTTTTTTATATACTAACTTTCGAATATATATGCTAACGTAGCAAAGTTTTTACATTAATAAGCTAACATAACATGACCTGAACTAAAGAATATAATGTACAACGACAACCTAACAACAACGATACCGTACGAAAAGAGCTGTACGTAGACATTAAACCAACTTTCCACATCTTAAACAACAGTAAAGTACCTAACACTTTCGTACAAAACGTAACTTATCCCTCTTTTTCAAGCATATCTCTAACATATTTATGTTAATTTTAGATTAACATCGTAATATTTAACAAAAAATTTAGCATAAACCTGTCTAATCCATCATTACAAGAACAAACGAATAATAATGCTACGTTATCAAATTTGTATACATCAAACTTCGTAATATTTAACAAAGAATTTATCCATATCCTCGTCTAAATATCATAATCACCACCAACGGATAATTGCAAACATAACAAAGTTGTAACCAAACATAAACATAAAATAACAAAATTTTAACCTGACATAACATAAAAAATAAGTTTTTTTGAATAAAATATCACAGTAAAAGTGTAATAGTTTACTGATTTTAAAGCATAAAGCAGTAAATCAAGTAAATCAAACCACCCCATCCCTGCAGACCCCTACCCACCATCCGCCTATGATCTATTGATCTAATTGATCCAAGTCATATTTCGAGTATCATTTTGGATAAACATAACATAAAAGATAAGTCTTTATATACTGACCTACAATATATGCTTAACGAACAAAGTTTTAGCATCAATAAAGCAACATATCGTAACTGAACTAAGAATATTTAAGGTACAAATGGCAAACCTAACATTACATCGCGTATGAATAATCCACTAACATCCTGAAATTTCCCTACTTATCAAAGGTAAAAAGTAACTAACAGGTCACACAATACTTGATATGTTCCCTCTTTTCCGCATATCAGCAAAAGGTAAAGACGTATTATCTAACAAAAATCCTCAACCAAAGGTGACCAATCTATCGAACGATACCAGCATGTCTTGAACATGAATGACCACTATCTTCATCCAAAGTGTCATTCTCTCGAGTATAGAACATCATTGAAACGTATGAATAAAACGTAGACATTAGCAAAATTCTCTGCAAACCTAACATTACTCAACAAAAACTTAACCAAGGCTCACGTTTCTAACAATCATCGGTCAGAGTTAACAACAGTAATATCTTACAAAACTAATCATTTCTCTAACAAATCAGTGTTAATCTCACACGGTCATAGTAATATTTAACATAACGTACCTAACTTACGAATAAACAGTTTTCATTAACCAAGAGTATCTAAAACAACACATCACCTCTCGAGAAAAAACCCAAGGGGATGCGCCCCTTGAAAGGGTGTGAATCCTGAGATGGGGGATCACCCCGAAGGGGTGTAAGCGGGTTTTTGGGCCTCCGCCGAAGAGCTGACACCTATACCCCTCCTTCGAAGGGCGTAAAATATCGCTTACGCCCCTTTCGGGTGATCCCCCCTCTCAGGGTTTACACCCTTTCAAGGGGCGCATCCCCTTGGGTTTTCTCTCGGGAGGTGATGTATTGCTTTAGATACTCTTGGTTAATGAACACTGTTGATTGCGTTAAGTTAGGTGCGTTTATGTTAAAATATTACTAAGGACCGTGTGAGATTAACACTGATTGTAGAGAAATGATTTAGTTTGTTAAGATATTACTGTGGTTAACTGACGGCATGATGTGTTAGAAAAACGTGAGCCTAGGTTAAGTTTTGATGAGTAATGTATAGGTTTGCCAAGAATTGTGCTAATGTCTACTTCATTCTCATAGTTCAAATGAGTGGTTATACTCGAGGACGAATGAACCACTTTGATTGAAGATAGTGTTCAATTCATTAGTTCAAGTTGTGGTACTTTGATAGATTGTCACTTGTTAGGGATTTTGTATTAGATGAAACGTCTTTACCTTTTGCTGATATGCGGGAAAAGTGGGAACATATCGAGTATTATATGACCTGTTAGCTACTTTACCTTTGATAAGTAGGGAACTTTCAGATATTAGTGGATTATTCATACGCGATGTATGTTAGGTTTCGTTGTACATTATATTCTTGATTCAGGTTACGATATGTTAGCTTTATTGATGCTAAAACTTTGTTGCGTGAGCATATATTCGTAGGTTCAGTATATACAGAACTTATTTTTATATATGTGTATCCAAAAATGAACTCGAAATGATGACTTGGATCAAGTAGATCAAAGATATAGCGCGGATGGGTGAGGTAGGGGCCTGCAGCGGATGGAGTGGTTTGATTTACTGATTTTACTGATTTACTTGTTGTAAAATCAGTAAACTATTACATTTTACTTGATATTTTATTCAAAAAAACTTATTTTTATGTTATTGTCAGTTAAAATTTTGTTATTGTTTATGTTATGTTCCTTGGTATAAAACTTTGTTATGTTTGCAAGTACAATGCCGTTAGGTTTAGCGTAGATTACTGAGATCATTTAGACACAAGCATATGATAAAATTTTTCGTTAAGAAAATATTGACGAGAAGTTTAGATGTAAAAATTTGATACTCAGGCATTTATCGTTTTGTCTGTATGAATGATTAGACAGTTTATTGCTAAATTTTTGTAAATATTTACGATGCTTAATGTAAAATTAAACATTGACTATAGTTAGAGAGTCATGCTGAAAAAGAGCAGGCACATAAAGAGTTACGTTTTGTAGACAGTGTTAGGTTACTTTCATGTTTGTAACGTAGTGAAAGTTGGTAAATGTTAGCGTAGTTATTATTCCGTACGCTCATGGTCGTTTGTCGTAGGTTGTTGTCGTTGTACATTATATTGCTAGTTCAGGTCATGTTTAATGTTAGCTTTATTAATGTAAAAAACTTTGCACGTTGAGCATATATCGAGAGTTAGATATATTAAAAAACTGTATTTTGTGTTATGATTTAACCGAAATGATACTCGAAATAAAGAAACATGAATCAATAGATCAGAAGGTCATGGTGGGTGGGAGGGGCGTGGGGAGGGGTGATGATTTGATTTACTGATTTACTGATTTACTGCTTAAAAAGCAGTAAACTATTACAATTTTATTTTGATTTATTTATTCAAAGAACTTATTTTTTTGTTATGTTTATGGATAAAATTTTGTTATGTTCTTACACCAGGTTATTACCGTAGTTTGTGATTTTGATAAATTAGACAAGTTCATGATTAACAATTGTTGTTAAATATTATGCTGGTGTCATGTAAAATTACAACGTAAATTTAGAGATATGCTTGGAAAAAAGGAATAGGATACGTTTGCTATACAATTGCTAGTTACGTTACGTGGTGTTGAAGGTGTAACTTTGTTTATGTTAACTGTTATTAGCTGCGTTAAGGTTGTATTAACAGCTTTGTTGGCTTAGTACATTATTTTCTTAAACTTCATATGATGTTATGTTTAGCTTATCATATTAGTGAAAACAATCGTTATAGCTAGCATCATATTCCACTGGTCTCAGTATATAAACCGCAACTCATTTTTCATTGCTAATGTGTTTATCCCGAAATGATACTCGAAACCATGCAACGTAAAATCAATAGTAGTACCATGTCAAAAATTTAACAATATAGCATACGTAAGAAGATACTGCTTGAAATAAAGTCGTGAATAGGTATCACGATTTCGTAACACTATGTTCAGTACTGTTACTGTGCTTAATAAGTAATGGGCAACTTACGTCTAATGAATTAAGATGAGTAATATTCATGACTTAAGGTGTTTGGTTTGTCATTGTGCATTATAGTCTTAGTTCTGTAATGCGTATGTTAGCGTTTATTAGTGTGATAAACAAGTTACGTTAGCAGATATTCGTTGGTTAGGTATATAAAGAACTTATTTTTCAGTACTATGTTACCACTGATTGCTGTTCCGTTAGTTGTTGTTGTTGATTGTTGTCTGCTTGTTTTGTATGTTGTTGGTTAACGAAAATATATAACTCTTTTGATGCTGATATGGTTCGTTGCGTGCGTCGTATTCTTGTTTACTTTCTTCTGATTAGTTGAAAGAAAGAATCTCATTACCTTTAAGGATTGTTTATACACTCTATTTTCTTCAGTTGGATATTTTGCGCCATGCTGATACGTTGACATCTCCCCGCATTCTCTACGCAAAACTTGTATGTTTTGCCATTTATTTGTTGGGGATTATGATAGTTAGCGTAAGGTTATGATAAATTTTTGTTAAATATTACTATGTTGAATGTAAAAAACTTGTATGTTTACAGTAATTCATTGGTCTGTATGATAAATTAGACAAAGGATGTGGTATATACTTTTTTTGTTTAAAATATTATTGTGTCAAATGTAAAATTTTAAACTTAAATTTATTTCAGATATGTTTGAAAAAAAGTATGAATAGATTACGTTTTGCATGCAATGTTAGTTACTTTACTGTGTTAAGGTGGAACTTTGTTAATGTTACAGTTTATTCGTTGTGAAGTTGTGTTAGGTTTTGGGAGTGACCATTATTTCTTAGTTCAGGTTACGCCAATGTTAGCTCTATTGATGTTGAGAAGCTTTATTACGTTAGAGTATATATAGTCGTTGATCAGTATGATAATCGCGACCAAGGTTATGATACATTTTTTTGCTAAATGTTACGGTGTCAGTGTAAGATAACGTTAATATGTTAGAGATATGCTTGAAAAAGTGAGAATAGGTTACGCTTTGCATCAATGTTAGTTACTTACTGGTGTTAAGTGTGGGAACTTTGTTAATGTTAAAGTTTATTAGCGCGTTAAGTTGTGTTAGGTTTTGTCTTTGTACATTATTTTCTTAGTTCATGTACGGCTGTGTTAGTTTTATTGAGGTGGGAACTTTATTACGTTAGAGTATATGCGTTGATCAGTATTTTCATTTTTATTTGTTGTGATAAATTTCAATCAATATTACCATGTCAATATAAATTAGCATTGTTATGTTAGAGATATGCTTGACAAAAGTGTGAATAGGTTACGTTTTGCATACCATGGTAGCTTACTTTTCCTGTTGTTAAGTAATGGGAACTTTGTTAATGTGATGCTTATTCGGACTTATAAGGCTATGTTAGGTTTGTCGTTTGTACATTGAAATCGTAGTTTAGTTGAGTACTTTAGTGGTTGGCTTTATCTAATGTGAAAACTTTGTTACGTTAGCTATATTCGTTGTTCATCAGTGTATAAAGAATTTGTTTTTATGTTATGTTTATCCAAAATGATAACTCGAAATGTGGACTTGAAGCAATAGGATCAATAGATCCATAGACAGGGATGGATAGGAGCGGTGGCCTGGATGGTGGTTTGATTTACTGATTTTACTGCTTTAGGGTATGTAAAACATGGACAATTTAGTAAAAAATTTGACTTTGAATAAATAAGATCAAGTAGATCAATAGATCAATGAGATCAATAGAATCACAACTGGACAGGAGGGTGGTGGATGGTGGTTTGATTTACTGATTTACTGCTTTAGGGTATGTAAAACGTTACAATTTTAGTAAAAGATTTGACTTGAAACATAGATCAATAGATCAAGATCAATATATCAATAGATCGCGACTGGACAGGAGGGTGGGTTGGATGGCGATTTGATTTACTGCTTTACTGCTTTAGGGTATGTAAACATGACAATTTTAGTAGAAAATGTGACCCAAATCAATAGATCAATAGAGATCAATACGATCACGACTGATAGGAGGGTAGGTTGCGGTGGCTTGATTTAGGCTGATTTACTGATTTAGGGTATGATAAAACATATGACAATTTTAGTAAAAATTTGACTTAAATCAATAGATCAATTGATATCAATAGATACGACTGGATAGGTGGGTAGGTTGGGTGGCTTGATTACTGATTTACTGATGAGGGTATGTAAAAACGTAAAATTTGTAAAGTTATAAACATTAAAAAGAATAAGTTAATTTATATTTTATTTATTTATTTATTTATTTATTTTTTTTTTTCTTGATGGTTCTGAAACCATTATTTTCGAAATCTACAGACAGAATAACATATATAAAGACACCAACATTGTTGTTATATGAAAGTTTATTAACTAGGCACCGCACCGGAGCCAGCACCGGTGTCTCAGGTACCGACTCTTGAATCCTTCTCCTACCTCCTCCTTCCTCATATCTTCTTCCTTCCGTCCTTATCCTTCTTTCCTCCTCCTTTCTTCCTTTCCTGCTTTCCTTCCCTCCTTCTTGACCTCTGATTATGCCACTCTGGCTTTTTTCTCTTTTTTTCAACTGGGGACCCCCCTCCGGGGGGTCCCTGGACTCCGAATCCGAATCCAACTCCGACTCCGTCTCCAACTCCGAATCCTCTACCCTGTCTTCAAGTTTCAATCTTCTACGATCATTTTTAATTTTTTAAGGGGGCAGTGCTCCCCCCCTTACGGCGGGGACGCAGGGAACGTAATCTCGTCTCCGACGAGAATTACGTTTCATCATATAAGCTCACATCGCCTCCAAATTTACTGCCGATTACGTTAAGCCTAACATCTCTTCTCC